>VNWX01001802.1:0-13986 GCA_009869905.1 Ceratophysella communis | reverse complement strand
CACCTCCTGGTCGGAATTTATTAGTTCAAAGGAAAGTTACTCTAGACCTAACACCTTTTATTACCCTTTACATTACAGGACAAGGAATCGCTAGTAAGTTCCGACAAACCCTCATTTTATCATTTAGTTTCTCACTCAACCTCTCATTAGCCTTTGTTTGTAAACCACAACGGTTCATGTAAGACAACCTTTAATAATTCACAACTATTCGCAAACGTAGTCCGAGGCAATGCTGTAACAGAAACATAAAACCAATAATAACTGTGTAGTGTCAGCACCAAATGGCATCGCATCCCGTAAAATGTAGTAATGCATATAACATGTGCCCATGCCTCGGCTTAAAAATTCTTATCGTTCAAGAACATTTTGAAAATTTTATTTTTGAGCAGTTGTACTTTACAACTTTAGTTGAAAAACTTTTTGACTAGTAATTAGCTCAGGTAATAGCCTATTTGTTTGTCACTGCATTCTGTGGTCGCTGCGATTACCTAATTTTGATGATCAAAAGCACACCACACCAGACGCCTTAGCTAGTAGATATTATGTGGACTACCCAACTTCATATTCTCTAATGGTTTTGCATTTAATCCTAATCAGTTTTTCCATTTTGGTTACGTATGTGTCAATGCATTTCACCCCTCGCTGCCATTTCTATGATTTTAATGAGATATTTAAGTTAATAAGTGTGATTGTTTGCGTAAGCTTGAGTGGTTTATCGCGAGGTAAAGAGCTATTGAATGTATGCTTAAAATCCTATTATTCACTCAACGACGTGCTAATATACGCTCATTAATGTTTCCTATCAGGGCAAAGGGACTGGTTCCGGTCATCGGACACTGCTGTATGGAAATGCGATTCTTCTGAGGCACATGAATAGCGACATGGTAAAACCTTCTCTAGCTTGAAATTGAAAAAGAATAGAAATTTTTCAGAGGAAACCAATTAGGTATAATTCCATTTGGAACCATTTTCCAGTACTTGGCATGTCTCTCTACGAGCACTTCAAATGACAAGCTTGCTTTTGATGTGGGTCTACAAGCACATTCTCAAGGTATGTCAAAGAGAAAGCACGGGAAAGAAGCACTTTCACTGCGCCTAATTTGAGTTTCCTGAGCATAAATCTTGCTTTAAACAGGTGAATCATGCTGGTGGACGATTCATCCTGCTAGTAAGCAGAGATCTGAGGGTGAAAAAGTTCGAGTTGGAGATGACTTGATTCTCGTGTCCGTTGCAACAGAGAGATATTTGGTAGGATGGCCCGCATACAAATGCTAAGCGAAAAGGATCGATCTGTTTAACTCAGACCGTATTGTTTTAATCCAACCTGCAGCACACGTCCAAGGAACATGACCAAGCCATCGTGAATGCTTCCTTCCATGTGACGCACTGGTCCGTCCAGCCATTTGGAACGGGTCTTAGTCGAGTAAAATATGTTGGTAAGTCTTGACTGACAATGCAGAACCATGCACATTCTAAGACCTAATTTGCATTTGAACTTTGAAATCGATTTTTAATCTCAGAATTCCACATGCATTAGCATGCGGAAATAGTTTTACCATTCCGTTCATTGATTTTTAGGATACTTTGTTTGGTGGTGAAGTCCTTCGTTTTTTCCATGGAGGTGATGAATGCCTCACGATTCCTCCGACCTGGAGTGAAGATCCCGAGCACAAGTAGGTTTGCCTTCTGGCCCAAATTACAGCGCGTCAGCTCCACCTGAGAGCACGCTTTCTCCATACAAATCCTCCATCCTGTCTCCCTGCACAAATAAATCATTTGCCTAACCTTATCTCCACTACCTTGTCTCCCTCCTCTCATGCCGAAATCGACTTGAGCTGAATCCTAATTTTGTGTCTAGCATGGTGATCTATGAAGGAGGGAATGTCGTGAGTCAGGCCAGGTCTCTGTGGAGACTTGAATTGGCACGTACTAAATGGGCAGGCGGATTCGTGAACTGGCTGCATCCCATGCGAATCAAGCACATCACCACAGGCCGCTACCTGGCCGTCAATGAAAATAATGAACTCATCCTGTGTCACCGGTAAGGCGCTAGTAATACGAGTTTTATTTTAATTGGCTGTCTAGAGGTTACCCACTACTATCTATCAACTGTGAAACGTTTATTTCACTAGGGATGATGCCACGCTGTCCTCAACCTCGTTCTGTCTACGTCAAGAGAAAGACGACCAGAAAGTTTGTTCTGGAAGACAAGGACTTGGAAGTAATTGGGAGTCCGGTCATCAAGTATGGTGACACCACCGTTATTGTTCAGCATACCGAGAGCGGCTTGTGGCTTTCTTACAAGGTAACGAAGCGAACTCGTTTCATTGTTTTCTCTTGACTTTTACTTTCACTCAAATATTTCGTGCTGCGGATGTTCCGAATAGCAATGCTCGCCGCAGTAGGCTGTATAAGTCAATATTTATTCGTGAAAGAATTTATTTACATGCTAAAGTTCACAATTTGTCAATCGCGTTAAAATAAAATATAGTATTTATTTGTGTAAAGTAAATGCGTCAAATTTAATTAATGTTGACGATTTTTATCGGAGAACTCAGGTGTATATTGTCACATCAAATATGCTTTTCTGCCTATTTCCCAACGTCTTTTTCTGGTTGTCGCTTCAGACGTTCGAGACCAAGAAGAGAGGTGTGGGAAAGGTAGAAGAGAAACAGGCTGTTTTACACGAAGAAGGAAAGATGGACGATGGGCTTGAGTTTAGTCGTAGCCAAGAAGAAGAGTCGCGTACAGCTCGAGTTATCCGAAAATGCTCATCACTCTTCACGCGCTTCATCAAGTATGAAATTTTTTTTCTACCATGCCTTGTTCGTGTGTTATGATAACCTGAAGTGAAAGCAGGCATACGGACTTTGGGAGCATGTAATATAGACTTTCTTTGTAATCCGTGTCAGTCCGTATCTGTTCCACTGCTTTAACTTCAGAGGCTTTGGGTTAACAGTGCATTCGGAAAATGGCAGGCCTTTAGATTTTTCTGGTTATCCATCCGGATATTGGCATTGGCACTGATATTTGCTTTCTCTTTGAGTTGCATCATTTTTGCTACTCTCGCGTGAGTTTCTCCCATCAAAGGCTAGGCTCTTGAGGCCACTGCTATAAAAAATAAAGTACAACCTGGGGCACGTTCTCCTATAAGCGATAAAAAATGATATCCCATTTCTTTGTGCTTATCTGTTACCTTTTATTTCACTTTTAGCTTTACGTATTATGCAGAGACTGTACGCAGTGTTCTGACATTTATTCTATATTATTCGATTCAACCTGGAAACACAGAATATCATTTATCCGTCGACACAAAATTGTCGTTATATTTTTTATTTT
This sequence comes from Ceratophysella communis, assembly GCA_009869905.1. Taxonomy (NCBI): domain Eukaryota; kingdom Metazoa; phylum Arthropoda; class Collembola; order Poduromorpha; family Hypogastruridae; genus Ceratophysella; species Ceratophysella communis. The sequence goes on along the minus strand of VNWX01001802.1, from coordinate 10,647 downwards.
TGCCCTTACAGTTTACTGCTAGAAGTAAAGGGCTTTCACCAGGAAATTGAATGGATTTGTGTGTCTATTTTTATAGGGGCTTAAGAACACTTCAAGTAAATCGAAAAGTTGAACTCTTCTTCAAATCTGTAAATCTTGGTGAGATGGTCATGTGTCTCGAGGATTTGATCAACTATTTTGCTCAACCCGAGGATGACATGGGTAAGCCTAGTTTCACTTCATTTTCACCTAAAGCTTTCACTATGCAAAAGTTAACTTTGTCTATGGCTATGACGCTTACTTTTGCTGAGAGCTCCTAAAATTGCCTGCTTTACTTGGATATAATGCGAAGACGTTTCATGTATATTTAAAATATAATTTCAGAACACGAGAGCCGACAGAACCGTCTCCGTGCTCTGCGTAACCGTCAGGACCTTTTTCAAGAAGAAGGAATTCTGAACTTGATTCTGGATGCAATCGACAATATTAATGTTATTACTTCTCAAGGCTTCATTGCATCATTTGCCACTGAAGAAGCAGGCCAGAACTGGGGCGTCATTTCGGGATACTTGTATGAATTACTGGGTACGCATTTCATTCTCAATATTCTGGATCTAGTCTCTCTAAGTCATGAATGGAAATCACAAAAGAAGCTTTTAGGCTTTTGACGAACGAGAAGTGTCTCAAAGGCGTGTTTGGTTCATTTCCCCCTTTTCTATAGCTGCCATCATAAAAGGGAACCACACCAACTGTGCTCAGTTTGCAAATTCGAACAGGTCTTAATTGGCTCTTTGGTCGACTTGGCTCCCAGGCGTCTGGTGAAGGGTCTGGAATGCTTGACGTACTTCACTGCGTTCTCATCGACTCACCGGAAGCTCTCAACATGATGCGAGTGAGTTTGGCTACAACAAAGTTCTTTTACTAGCTTTTCTGCCTTCTAGAATTTTAATTCATTATTCTAGGTACTCCAAAGCAAGCCCGTATTTCTAAAACAGCCTGAAAGCCACAAGCGCTTTATAAAAGGGTTCAAATTAACTAGCTTAACAAATTTTGTTTCCTGCGAGCATTCTGGACTCCCAATAATATGATTATAAATCTATTTATATATTCAGGATGCTCTACTTGCTATTGTTCTGAAATCCAAATAGAATCGAAAGGCTAGGTTAAAAAAAGCTCGAACTCCAGACTATACGCTATAACAGTATTTTTAATGAGATAAAACTAGACATTTTGAAAGTTTCACTTTACATGTGCTGCAATTTTTTATTTTAAGCCAAAGTTGTTTGAAAAGATCAACCTAGTTTTGCAGCACATCAACTGATTTTTCTGTGCGATAGTTGCATACCTATACGATGAATATGCATCGCAATTCAGACGAGCGAGTCGTTATTGTAAAGTTTTCCTAGATCGTATGAAACTCTAGGTTTTGAATTTGAACTAGGTTCGTATAATATCACTTATCTTGTTGTGAATACATTATGAATACATCATACAATTCGGTCTTTCGTTTTTCAGTTTGTATTAAAAAACGCTTTCTCTTGCTGACTTTTTCCATGTTTTCATCGTTTGGGGTTCGACCTCCTGAATATCAAATCAGCGGCCTTTTATAGAGAAAAGCTATATTTGAATTTCCAATATTTATTTTCTAGGAAGAACATATCAAAGTAATCATCTCTCTTCTCGAGAAGCATGGCAGAGACCCCAAAGTACTCGATGTGCTTTGCTCGCTCTGCGTCGGTAATGGAGTTGCGGTTCGATCATCACAAAATAATATTTGTGATTACTTGCTACCTGGGAAAAATTTACTTTTACACACGATGCTCGTCGACCACGTTGGAAGGTAAAGAAGGCCTACTTTCAGGTTTTTACTGGCTGAAGTAGAAAATTATTGGGTTATCTCCCAAACTTTATACTCACACTAATCGATAGGAATTTCTTTTAATGTTCTATGTTCTCATGTCCTACTAGTATTCGACCCAATATTTTCGTGGGGAAAGTCGAAGGCTCTGCCGTGTATCAGAAATGGTACTATGAAGTTACACTGGATCACATTGAACAAGCTACACACATGGTTCCACACTTAAGGATTGGGTGGGCGAGCACGTCAGGGTGCGTTAAAAATTCATGCATTGTATTCCATTTCTTTTGTATGCAGCGTCGTTATGGTTATCTGAGGCTTGGAGCGCTTCACTTAATTGAAGGGAAGTGGTCGTAATAATTGGTCACCCTTGGTTGCAGGTACATTCCGTACCCGGGCGGAGGTGAGAAGTGGGGTGGGAATGGAGTGGGAGACGATTTGTATTCCTACGGATTTGACGGAGCTTACTTATGGACGGGTGAGTTGGGCGAGGGAAAGTTTTCCGGCACGCAAGGAAACGCGACATGCACGCGAGGAAAAGGATAAATGCTTAAAAAATTCTGTTTTCTCTGTGTCTTCCGACCTTATGTGAAAAGTGAAAATTGTAGAGTGAAAAATGCTGTTCTGGTTCGTTTGAATAGCTTTCGCAAAATGCAATGTTCTGGCTACATCCTGGAAATCAGATTATTATGCTTCAATAGCACATCCTTGCGGAAAAAAATTGAAGTTCTAATTTGAAATTATATTCTTTCATTACGTTTTAATTATTTTGCGTCAACATTTGGAAAATTTAGTTTTACTTGCTTATCTAGGGACCGGGTGCGCGGTGTTTCCCACTGATTTTAAACCTTTTTGCGATGTATATTTTAGGTGGTCGAAGTACCTGCGTTGTGCCAGGCTCCTCTGAGCCTTTCATCGGTAAAGGCGATATTATTGGATGTGCCCTTGACCTTTCCGTCCCTGTCATTAATTTCTTCTTCAATGGTGTCAAAATTCGGGGCTCGTTCAAGAATTTCAATTTGGACGGAATGTTTTTCCCTGTTGTGAGTGCGTCTGCAAAAGTAAGGTAGGTAGTAAGGCATTTTTTATTATTTACTTCTCGCATAAGAATGCAAACATTTGCTCAGGAATGTTTGCTGACCTAATTCAATAGAGAATTGTGTGATTTTGCAAATATTTCCTAGTCAATGAGCTCCTATTTCGGAAGTTTGAAGAAGTACATCCAATTATGCAGTTTATATTGGTGTGTTGACCAACGCACATTCCGTTGTAAATATTTACACAGAGCTTCAATATACAAAATTGATCCAATTACACCCTGCTTAAGCAAATACTTGAGGAACAATACTATGACTACTACACTGTGCTATCATTTACTTTTCTAGCTGCTTCGCTTCTTTACTTTTTCTAGCTGCCGATTTCTCTTCGGCGGAGATCAAGGAAGACTTCGTTTTCCTCCTCCCGACGGTCACTCACCACTGGTCGAATGCCTGCAGCCCACTCAAGTCTTGTGCCTAGATCCGTGCTTTTACTTTTGGTGACTTGATGAAAGGGGTTTTGTCGGGACCCTTGTACGTGGAAGATGATGTAGCCTTTGTGCCAAAACCCGTCGAAACTGCGAATGTAAAGACATTGCACTCTTTTCTCCTTTCACTTCTTTCTTCTCGCATGCTGCATTGCAGATTCTTATGCTAGACATGTTCAGAGCTTTCATTTCAGTAAAACGGGCGCTCCAGGAATGGCACTTTTCTTTAAATGATAGTGTAGTCGTATTCAGCATTTGGTGCGCTCTCAATTGAGGCACAGGGATTTTGTTTTCTCTAGCGCCTTTAAAATTTAAGTAGCGGCCGTATGTTTTAACTTAAAGTAAATACAATTATCACTTTTAAAGCTATAAATAATTATTTTGTCAAATTAACGAAAATTCTAACGTACGAATGCTTTAAGAAACTACAAGCAGAAAGCGTTTAAAATTCAAACACCAACGATGCTATTGAGGCTTCCAACTCGAAATGTCTTTTAAGTCATGCTCTCTACTTTCTCGTAGTAACGCTTTCTCCAAGCTGGAGCTTCGTTTTAGGTTTAACTCCGCGTATCTATAGGACTTTGCGAGGATCTACGAGACTATCTGCCATGAAACTGTATCACTGTACCGTTTTACTGACAAGTCATATAAAGTGTTTCCCCGTTCAGCTATGGGAGGACCCAGGACCAATGGCTTTCTCGGGACAGCTTTCTCATTTAATGGGGGTCATATTTTGATGGAAATTTATTTCAATGCTTGGCTGAATGTTTCATTAGGCAACACAACCGTGCCGCTTAAACTTCATATAGTCTGCAGAATCTGGGTCTTAGATGGAAAATGCCTTCTTACTTGACTCTTTTCATGCTTTCTCCAGGTTCAACTTCCAGCCTATGTGGAGAGCGTGAGAGACAAATTGGCTGAGAATATCCACGAAATGTGGGCCATGAACAAAATCGAAACAGGCTGGATGTATGGGGAGTACCGGGATGACTACGAGAGATACCATCCCTGTCTCACCCCGTTTGAACGTCTTCCAGTTGCAGAAAAGAGATACGATATCCAGTTGGCCCAGCAGACCCTCAAGTAATTAAAATGTCACTCACTGCATAAAGAACATCTACAGGAAGCTTTATTCTCAACTATTACACATTACTTATATTTAGGACAATTATTGCACTCGGCTATCACATTTCTCTCGACAAGCCACCTTCTCGTATTAAAAGCATTCGACTACCTAACGACCCATTCATGCAACCGAATGGATACAAACCCGCTCCACTCGACCTGAGTTCTATAACACTGAATCAAAAATTAGAGGAGCTGGTCGATCAACTGGCTGAAAACACACACAATATTTGGGCCAAGGAAAGAGTTTCCGAGGGTTGGACTTACGGTCTGAATGAGGTAAATCCTGTGAACTATTTAAATCATACCGTACTAAAAATTAATTAAAAACCAAGTGTCACGGCGTATCATTGTCATTTAATTTTGGAATATACGATGCTCTTAGGACCAGGATATAAAGAGAAGTCCTCATCTCGTTCCATACAGCAAAGTGGATGAAGCCATTAAAATTGCTAACTGGTAGGTGCATGAACTTTCTCCTGCAATATTGTAGGAGGCTGGCTATTATATATTCTATAGAGAATCAGAAGAATATTCACCTTTTATTCCATTGTTTCATTCAGGGACACTGCCAGCGAGACTGTGAGAACTTTGCTGGTGTATGGCTATATTCTAGAACCACCCACTGGGGATGCAACGGAAGGTACAAGTGCAGGATTTGCTTTCACTCTCGTGCTTTAAGCCCTTGACTTTCACTTTCACTCCGCTGAGAAAGCCCTGCACTCTGCTGTGTACCATGCTTTTCTTTACAAAAACAATATTTAACATTTCAATAGCGCAAGGCTGATGAAGCTGCTGGCATAGGCAATGCATGACTTCCACTTATTTTTCTTTTGCCGATTGGCTATTTTTATAACAGTGAAAGCGGGCGGTGCAGAAGACAGGAATCAATCGGATTACAGGACTTATCGCGCTGAAAAGACTTATGCGGTTTCATCGGGTAAATGGTATGGCAGAAAATCGATTCTTGAGTCGACTTTTAGAATAATAAATTATTTTAGAAATAAAAAATTTGCAATTCTGGCTTAAATAAGGAATTTTTGTTTAGGTATTTCGAATTTGAAGTATTAACAGCCGGTCCAATGCGAGTTGGATGGGTGCGTGTGGACTGCAAACCAGGATGCCAAATCGGAAATGACGAATACTCATGGGCATTTGATGGATTTAATGTAAGCAATTCAAAAACAATTCTACGTATCCGTGTGTATCTAAAAACCAATTGTTTCTGAGTTTGGAAAGTACATAGAAGCTGAAAGATAAATGATTGATAGTGTTTTTTTTTATTTACATGATACTGTGTTTGGAAGTATATATCTGACACAACCTGCGGTGTTGAAGAAATTGTTTCTGTCAAGGGTTTCGTTTCATTGACGGTAATTTTTGTTGTTTTCAGGAAGAGAAGTTTTTTATGGCATCAGCCGAGTCGTACGGAAAACAATGGCAGGCTGGAGATGTGATTGGAGTTCTACTGGATTTGATTGACAGAACAATAAGTAAGCTATATTTCTGTACACTTGATTTTTAGGTTCTCAAAGCTGAACTGATTGTAGAGTTGTAGTTGTGAGCCCTTCAGCTTTCGAATTTCATGATTTGGTGCTTCCGCTTTTTTTATCCTATTTATTTGAAACTTCATAAAACTTTTTTTTGTGTTTCGAACATACATATTGGACTATCGAGTCTGTATAGTAATATGCCTCATGCCCCAAGTTGAGTATACTCGGATTTTTCCTTGGATTTTCTCTATTGAAATGTTTTATAGCCTTCTAGATAAAATTATGGCCTAGGTATTAAAGTAGCATTCAAGATCAGCGCTCAGAACTATTATTCTGATGCCTCCCCTAGTTGAACTTTTCGCGAGCCAGGAAAATTGGCAAAACTTCAAAAATGCAATGGAATTAAATTGGTACCCAACAGGTTTCTCATTGAATGGTGAGCTTCTCATGGATGCGATGGGAGGCGAGACAGCTTTCACAGATGTACAAGGAGACGCCTTCGTCCCAGCTTGCACGCTGAGCGTTGGGCAACGTGCCAAACTTACTTTTGGACACGATGTGAATGCTCTGAAATATTTTACTCTATGCGGTCTACAGGAAGGATATGAGCCCTTCTGTGTGTAAGACATCAATAGCAAAACTAATATATTCTTTGTGGTATTCATGTTCTTATTCTGCACCACACAGTCAGGCTTTAAGTATCAGCTTTCACCACTTTCACTCTATTATGCATGTATTTATTCTATAAAGGAACATGAACCGTCCCATGACATTCTGGTACACCAAAGACCAGCCAATTTTTGAGAACAACGATGCAACAGAAGACTCTAATATTGACGTCACGAGGGTTCCTGCTGGATCCGACACTCCGCCTAGTATCCGCATTAGCCATAAAACATTTGAGACGATGGAGAAGGCTAATTGGGAGTTTCTCCGACTCTCACTTCCCGTGATTTGCCAGGATGAGTTCATCAAGTGAGTTCAGACGTAACACCATGCTTAGTGCTTGCACTTTGCTAGCGACGCTGAACATGGAAGAAAGTGTGCTTTCTCCTTGCCCTCGTAATCACTCTTCATTAAACTGAATGAGATTTTTCTCTGTATTACTCGCAGTGAGGATGAGAAATCGAGACGATGGCAAGAAATCCGTATACGACAACATCGACTACGCTCCTCTGGGCAGTCGGCTAGGAATAATAATTTAGAACAGTCTATGCTCAAGTCTGGATTTACGATGAATGATATCAAAGGTGTGAGCCTGTTTTCATTTCAGTTCAAATATGCGATGGCATTTGTATGAAATTCCCGCTGTCACAATTTTATGGCAGAATTGCAACGAGGTTACTCCGAAGATGCAGCTGAAGCTGATGAAGGAATGTCAAATGGTCCAGTTCCTGAAGACTCACGCGGAGGTAGACTGTCAAGGAAAACCATAAAAAATCCGTCCAGGCCAACTCGAGCTGGTTCTATCTCAAAAATGCTGGACTACGACCGTTCTAACCAACTGAACGGCTCATTAGACCCAAGCAGTAAAATGGCTAGAGCTTCGAGTGAACTCCAACTTAGGCGTAAAGATCAGACGCCGGATCCTGAGTCTAAAGATGGAAAGAAGAAAACGCGAGGAAAGTCTCCTTTTAGGTGAATACCTAGTTTAGATTGAGAAATCAGATACCAGAGCTTAATTTAGGAAATAGCTTCGTGTGACGCTAGCATTACTTCTGTGCTTTCTCTTTGTGTTTGAGCTACCTATATAAATAGATAAGCTTGGCTAGATGTAATATGTAGTAAACATTATACAAGTTACGCTGCTTTCGAACGAAGTTTCTACGAACAGTAGTAGTGTCTAATACTGCAGAAGTAAATAAGCATAGGTACTAATCCAATGCTTGCATCGTTTTTATACATGCTGCTCAGTAATTTAAGTATGTATTCAATTGAAGAAATTACTGATTTTGGTTTGGAACTTAAGAGCCGGTGAGTCTAATAGTGTAAGTTTGATATCTAAGACTCTGTTTTTCAGTGTTTCTAATATGTCTGTCCCGCCTGATACATTGAAGCTGGTTCAATTTCAATGAACAAGCTACAAATTTCATCACCTCAAATTTTCTATTAGATTCTTCACCCGTAAACGTGAAGAGAGTAAAGAGCGAGCAAAATCCTCTGCAAGAACGCCTGAGCCTACCATGGACGAGCNGTACAAATTTTATCCCCTCAAATTTTCTATTAGATTCTTCACCCGTAAACGTGAAGAGAGTAAAGAGCGAGCAAAATCCTCTGCAAGAACGCCTGAGCCTACCATGGACGAGCGCAAAAACTTGCTGAATGTTCGAAATCCGAATATAAAGCTTTCTCAGGTGAGCAGAGGTGGCATAACTGGGTCAACCGGAATAAAATGGCTAATAAATTTGCATTTAACATTCTTACCTTGGTACTCCAGAGTAATCTAAAAATCGTACCTCCTGCCGTGCCGGAACGAATGGGTAAAGGAGCATCCCCGATGTCCCCTCGGAAGTCAGTGGGTGGACCACAAATGATGGTCAGCGACGAAGACGAAGAAGAGTTCTTCGATGCCGAATGCCTTAAACTCATGAATGAATTCTTCTACGGAGTGCGTATATTTCCTGGGCAGGACCCTGGACATGTATACGTCGGTTGGGTCACTACGCAATACCACTTTCACAGTACAGCTTTCTCCCAAGCTAAAGTCAGACGGGTGACTATTTCTGGAATTGACGAATTTGACAGCGAAATTGAAAAGTAAGTCTTTTTCTCAAATAATTTTGATAAAGATCGATATTTCGATAAAATTTACGGCAATACCTTGATCAAAATTTGTGCTAGTGTGGAGAGAAACAGTTGTTACATGGTATCTGCTGAGGAACTGTATAACCAAGTCAATCAGGAAGCTACCGGGAAAGGAACGCAAGGAATGTTCATCGGTTGCTTCATTGATACTGCTACCGGGGTTATCCGATTTGAATGCGAAGGGAAGCAGACGAAATTTGCCTACAAGGTAAATCTACGAAAGAGATTTGGAATCGCACCGACCAACAAAAATATAAATCACACTTTATTTTATAGATGGAACCCGGTACTAAACTATTTCCGGCCATATTTGTCGAAGCTACCAGCAAAGATATTCTTCAGTTTGAGTTGGGTCGAACCCCGACAACTCTTCCAATCTCCGCCGCTGTTTTGCAAAATTCGGAGAAACATCTTACGCCACAGGTATTGATAATCTGAAATAAGCCGGGTTTTACAAATGCAACCACACCGTATTCTTGTTAATTTTCAGTTTCCTCTTGATTTTAATTTAGATGGAACCCGGTACTAAACTATTTCCGGCCATATTTGTCGAAGCTACCAGCAAAGATATTCTTCAGTTTGAGTTGGGTCGAACCCCGACAACACTTCCAATCTCCGCCGCTGTTTTGCAAAATTCGGAGAAACATCTAACGCCACAGGTATTGATAATCTGTAATAATCCCGGTTTTATGAATGCAACCACAACCACACCGTACTCTTGTTAATTTTCAGTTTCCACCAAGACTGAAAGTTCAGTGCCTTAGACCACATCAATGGGCTCGAGTTCCTAATGCCTACCTGAAATTACATGCCTTGAAATTATCCGACCTTCGTGGTTGGAGTACACTGTGCGAAGATCCTGTTTCAATGATTGCTTTGCATATTCCTGAAGAGGATCGATGCATTGATATACTCGAACTAATTGAAATGGACAAACTACTGAGGTAGGCAAGCATACTTCACTTCGGCGTGGCTTTGGACGGAATCGATATTACAAATGTGAATGGGTTTGAAAATTTCAGCTTTCACTACCATACTCTCACGCTTTATGCGGCTCTGTGCTACCAGTCCAACTTTCGAGCAGCACATACTCTTTGTTCTTACGTTGATCAGAAGCAACTGTTGTATGCAATTCAAGCGGAGTATTTGTCAGGGCCGCTACGCCGTGGATTCTATGATATTCTCATTGCACTTCATTTGGAATCTTTCGCAACAACAATGTAAGAATTCGCAGCTTCTGATTTAAGAAAAATGTAATGATGATATGTATCTAAACGAGACCTTTCAAATTTAGGGAGGTTTGTAAAAATGAATACATAATTCCGCTGACGCCAGAGCTGAAAGAATTGTATGAAGATGTCGGAATGAGGCATAGCTTCCGATCAGTGAAAACACTATCCATTCGTCCGCAGATGACCATGACTGAGATCGAGTAGGTGTTTTTCGGTTTCTGTTTCTTTCCCAATCTAAAATAAAAATTATACCTTGCTCACATAAGGGATTTTTCTGATTGAATAGTGAGAAAGTGGAAAATATCAAAGACTTGAGTAGTCCCTATTTTCCGCTTCAATGTGTAAAAGATTTTGCAATGGAAGCTCTGGAAGAAGCTGTAAAAATCAACCAAGTTCATAATCGCGATCCAATTGGAGGCAGTAATGAAAACCTTTTCGTGTAAGAAAAACGCACAATAATGCTCAGCAACGCAGCATTTCATTAAGCTTTTTAAACTGAGATCTTGTGTACAGGCCACTGTTAAAACTGCTCGACAAATTACTTCTAATTGGAGTTGTTCAGGATGAGGACTTGGACCGGCTATTAGTTCTGATTGATCCTTCTACTTGGGATCCGGACAAAGTTAAATG
>VNWX01001801.1:0-13987 GCA_009869905.1 Ceratophysella communis | reverse complement strand
AATATCACAAGCGGTGTTCTCATTTGGATCTTAATGCGACTAGGCTGGGATCCTGTCGATATTGAAGTATTTTCTTGTATTCCACTCATAATTAACTCATCAATTAATTTCATAATTTATATTTTACTTGGTTCGAAATTCCGAAATGAATTTTGTAAGATAATTTCTAATTTGAAAAATTGTGCTTGCCAAACCAGGACCAACCGGAGTCTAGTCGTAGACTCACATTCACAACAGAATGCTATTCCGCTAAGAAAGATGAACTTTGATTAGTTCATTTTAATTCATTCTTGACCTATCGAATAAATATACTCTAAGAAGATATACTTAGAAAGATGAACACTAATTTACTAATAAAGTATCAACATGCCTAACGACAAGTACATAACAATATCCTCGTCTTGAAATACTATTTTACTGACACTTTCTACAATAAAAGCTAATTATAAGTTCTGATAAAAACGTTATTTTTAACTGTCTCTGAATCCCGGAAATTCTTAGCAACGTGATAGTTTAGCCGGTTGAATTCACTCATAAAGTTCTGTAACGTTTTCATAGCGTACGGGGCACGTTCTTTGCTGCTTTATTAATTCATATTTTACTGCAATAATAACTTTAACCAGAATACTACATCGTATTTTCTAAGCGAAACCAAGCTGCAAAAAAATTTCGGACCATTTAATGACAATTTTTTTTAAAAAAATACTTTTTCGGGCTTAACGAATATATTCCCAAGGTATTGCTGAGCGTCTTTTCCAAAATTCCCACAACTTGATTAATTTTACTATTAAAATTTCTCCTATGAAGAATATGATGTTAATGGCTAACAGTATAGCCTGAATAAGAAACAGATATTTAATTGAACTGTTCATATAAGCAATTTCAGTGTCTCCACTTGTATCAAGATTTGAAGCCGCTGTTTTTCTAGCTCTCCTACTTTCTATAAAATCAGTGACTGAAATCCAAAACTGAGTAATGCCCGACTGATGTAACATTGCTAGCGTTGCATACATAGCTTTAGATAACGGCCCGTCAAAATAAATTACCGCTACTTCGACTAGAAAATCTTCCTGAAGCATATGACATTTAGTCCCAGGAATAAAGCTAGCTTTTAAAATAAGGGTCGATTCCTTACGCTTTCTTTGAAATGGGAGCGCTCCTTTGTCACGGAAGAATGCAAGTGCGGCTTCTTCCGTTGTCTTTGCAAATTTTTCGTTGCCGGTAATAACGTATTTTTCTGGGTTTTTGTGTATCCAGTTTGGTAGTATTTTTAAGTACCTTAAATTCATTTTGTATCTCGCAAGAATATATATTTCCAAACCTGCAAATAAGTTTAAATCCTGAGTCGAAAAGCTTTTGAGTAGTATCAATGACTTCCTTCTCAAAAGGAATTACGGCGTTGCTACTGAAATAATCTCGATAGCTAGATTGCAAGGGAATTAACGGAATCGATAAGAGGATTAATAATAGTCCCTTCGTTTGCTGCGAAGGTTGTCCTAAAATTAACCAAAATATATTTAGTGCTTTCCAAAGGCAAAACTTGGAAACGAGATAGACCGAAAGAAAAGCTAATAACAGGGCAGTCCAGGTAGCGACGTCGAATGGTAAAAGTAGTGCTGAGATCAAGTTCGTTTGTTTTCCAAAGTTCTGTGCGATGCAATACACAAACCTGGTGGCATCCCATGCCAGAACTGTCGTTGTGAATCTTCGTAGAATTGACTTTGGAGTCATAGATATACCATCGATTTTCGTAGAGGTGGTAAAGGCTCAAGTAATTTTTATCCAAGTCATATTTAGCCTGATGTTTTTCAGAAATTATGTAGACTATACATCTTAAGCCCCAACCCCAGTTCTCATGGTACAGATTTTCAGTTATTGTGAGATTAAGAGGAAACGGTCTCCAAGCATTGAAATATATGGTCTCTGGCGATTCGCCCTCAGTGACATCGGAATCTTTCGTTTCATGCGCGATTTTCAACGTACTCCAAGGATCGTGAAATTCTGAGCCATTCTTCCAAATTTCCCCCAGCGGCCTACCAGCGCAATAATAGCAGGATGCTACAAACTCCATTTGTTTAATTGGGAACTCGACTAAACGAACAGGTTAAAAATAAGAATGTAAACTTCTAGGTAGTAGAAATCGTATACCATGAAATATGTTAAGGTGAGCACTCACGAAAGGTAAGCGCAGTAGAAGCTGAAACAGTGGAAATTTCAAAAAACACCGCGACAATTCTGGGAGAATACTTGAAAAACATATCTGCTGTTTCTTCCGAATAGAAGACTTGCTTTTGAGACATCTGGAATCAAGAATCAAGTATATAATTATACATAATAAACAATTCGTGCACTGTATGGCAATTCTAGAACATGTACCTCTAAAAACAAAAACCAATCTTCGCTCCAGTTGTCACTCCAAGAATGATCAGGGTGCCGCTTTCTATTATGCACGTGCCGATTTGTATTATGCAAATCAATATTGATCTCCAGTTCCTTGAAATCCGTACCCATGAACCAGTTAATTAGACAATTTCCCTTTAAATCAATCGGTCTTGAGTCATGCATGAATGGTATTGCCCAGTCACTGCTGTATACTTTTGACGGAGTAAAATGTTTCGTCATGTGGTGGATCAATAGCGCAAACAGTGTTTCACACCAAGGGCAGCTCTCTTCCGTATCAATAATCCAATTGATGATGCAACCCGGGTCGGGTGGAATGAATTTGTCCAGCATATTATTTGACTGCTCACGGTCAAACAGAGCTGAAATGCTATATGTAGTCAAGGCAAGAGTAATAATTACGACGTAGTAACCCGCCATTAAGATTTGAAAAGTCAAGAGCGGAAAATCACACTACTGAAGTCAACCTTAAGCCACTCATAGTAGTGTATGTCCGAAAAAAAATTCTAGCTCCGTCTTCAATTTCAGCAGGTCCTAATCCTAATTAACAACTAACGTAACACTTGCTGGGCATTTGCTTCGAATTAATTGAAGTTACGGCACCTGTGTTGAATGACCGTAATGCTAGCATTCGATTACAAATAGGTTCACGGTAGCTTCAAACAATCTTCACTATGTAGCTTGCGTTTCACCGAAACATTAAACCTCTGACAGTAAATTTGTATACTTGAAACTTCAACATCAAGGTTAACCTTCAACTGCGCTAAATTTATTTCATCCATTGCCATTAAATACGAAACTTTTGACAAAATAGCTGATCTGATCGATACATTTTATTGCCCTTGCGTTCGATGCTACATAGGTGTGCGTTTAAAAATTTGTAGTTTATATGAGTTTCACTTTGCATTAGAGTTTCCTTAAATTTTTAAGCCAAAACACGTGATTAATGATTAATTTTATTATTTCCAATTATTAGAATATTAAATTTTAACCTCCATGTCTTTTATAACTATATTGATATTACGCACGACAAATCCACATAAATAGTACTGTAATTAATTAATATTTATCGAATACGACGGGAATTCAGAACATTTGCTTTGTGATAATATAATTGATTATGCATTACGCAATGAAATACAGTAATAATGGTATTTCTACTATTTGATTTCCTACAGCAATGATTCGATACACGGTCAACAAACATATAAATTACACCGCAAATGGTAACTACAGATCTACCCGTGGGCTCACACTCACAATCTCCCCACTAACTAATTAACTACCATCGAAAATATACGCTAAACAGGGATTGTTCGGACCAAAATAGTTTTAACCGGTTAATAAATAATTAGTATTACTGAATTTAAGCAGAAAACAGTGTACGGTTATACAAGGATTAAATATGTTAAGATTAGGGAATAAAAATAAATATCTTTTCACAATTTATTTCAAAAGGCTGAAGTAAAACAGATATTTTCACTGATAAACTCGGCAACGGTTTTTATTTATAAACGTTAATATTTATAACCGAAAATCAAAAGGCCATCCACATAAATAATAGACGTTTGTCCGGTCCGATCGCGATTGTTTAATAAATTATCTCAGTCTGGACAAGGCCCACTTTCTTGGGCGAGTTCAACGGGAATTATAATTTACACAGACCTACAGTGGATTAACAGGTTTGTGAACAAAGACACTGCTTTATTGAAAAAACTTTATCTTTCGAGGTAATATGTTAACTCTGGCTAAATCATTTTAGAATATTAGAATGAGATTTGTTAGCTGGTGAATTACCGTAAAGTTTAACGAAAAATACAACCTGAAGTAACATCTAGTACCGTTTGAAAATCTAGGCGCCCATTGAGTTGAAAAACTACTAAAAAATTAATAAATTAGCTCATAGAAATGGAAATATTTTAAAGAACCTCATCCGAAACTTCAGCCCCATCAGCGTCAAGCGTAAGACGAACACTTGGTGACACAACGAAGATAGTGGCTCGCTGTTGTCCTGGAATTGCTGAGGATCGATGTGTCGGACTCGGGGTTGGCCCATTACTATTCCCGCTGCTTCCATCGGCGTTCGGCGGAGTAGCCGAAGTTGGAGTTGTCAATGTGTTACGGCTGCTGCCACGACTTCCGACTTTGTGTGACCCGGAACCACTGCTAGTCTGTTTGGCGGATAACGGTGGCGGGGTTTGGTTAGTGTTACTGCTGGAAGTGGAGCGGTCAGAGCGGCTGGTGGGTGCTCGGGCTCCGTCTCGTACGCAGTCTGGGCTATCCCCAACCTCATCTTCATCCTCGGAGTCATCATCTGATTCTTCTTCTTGGACGAGTTCCACTTCATCGTCATCCTCGTCTGAGGAAGTGTAGTCCTCGTCTGCATCCTCGTCACTGTCCGGATTTGGATTAAGCGTATTTCCATTTTGGGTTTGCGCGCCGTATGAAACAGGACCTGTAAAATATGGAATTGGAATAATGTATCACTTGGTTAAATCAATAACACGATAATCCTTTTCTCTCTTCTGAAATCCGAATGATATAATGTGGCATAGATTGGTCATTGAAATAACAGATATTTCAACTTGAATGAGATTCGAATTACGAATGAGTAACACGTTTGGTATCCATTGCAGTGTATACTTATTTGGATTCAGCCTTCAGCAGTTAAAATTAATGAGGCAAAAATGAGTAACTTTTGACCCCTTATTCATTGCATACCTGTGAACAACTCTATCGGTCGATATTGATCATGCCATGGTCTCGAAGGGTCTACGTTAAATTAAAACAAGTGTGAAATTCGTGGATATAATTGGTATTTTTTTATAAAACCAAAAAGGCTAACATGATTCTTGTTAATTGGAACATTAGAAATTGACATACCAAAAAATGGTCCACTTAAAGCCGAATGGTTGCCTTGGGGCGGCCCACCGTCGCCAGAACTAGAGCCTGCATCTCCATTAGCACCCATTCGAATACCAGCGATTCCCTTCCGTGGGGCACTGGCAAGATCCCGTTTGATTCTACGAGCGAGATTCACATGACCAGCTCGATACTGAATCATCTGCTCAAAGTCCACTTCATACATTTGACCGGCGATAAGGAGTTGGCAGTTCGTTTGTTGTGCTGAAAAAGCTCGTTCCAAATCTACCATGAGACGTTCTTCGAACTGCCACCAACCTGGAAAGTAAGATAATCAATTCAATCATAGCAAAATTATCAAAGTTTTGTACAATTGTACAGTTAGGTTAATATTTCAGCATAATTAATTCATAATTACCTCCTCCACGAGCCTCGTAGAACCACTGATATTCACTGCTTGCTGGTGAAGTTCGGTAAAGCTGGGCGGGTTCCATAAGACGGGGATGAGTGAGGACATATGCCGGGATCTCTCTTCGGCAAATAGAACACTTAGGTGTCATAGCGTGTTGATGAGCCTGCACCGTGACACCTTTGATGCAGAGGAAGCAGAATATGTGTTTGCATGGCAGTTCTACTGGATGAACACAGGGTTCAATACAGATGACACATTCGAGGACTGGAGCATTTGCTTCAGCACCTGCCGCCTGCTCAGCTACTGCTGGAACATCTGGATTTGGAATGACAGCGTCATTCTGATCACCCGGTTCATCGTCTGCAATGTCGATTACAGGAATAGCAGAGCCTGGAGTCGGACGTGCTGCTTCGCGGCCCTGTGACATGTCGGAGATCGGATGTCGGAGAGCTAATCAGTTCCCAGTTGATACTTCCAACTGTTATTTTACACTTGGGACTTGTTTCGTGTGCTAATTGGTTGCTCGTCTGTCGTCGGTGAAACCACTGAAACGTAAATAAAATATATTCGTGCTTTACTTCATACTTAGCAGTTAACGCGTACAGCGTATGGCGTAACGTAACCATTTTGTTTTCGGATTTCGAATTGAAATGTCAACTGCGTACCTGTTGTGCTGTGACTGACCTGTCCCTTTCTACGTGTGACGTGAGGGTGACTTCGATAACCCGCAAGTACGAATGACGTACTTTTCTAAACGGCGGGCTTGTCGTTTTTGTGCGGTTTGGTGATCAGCTGACAGCGGAGAGTTGACATGACAGATGACAGTGACAGCTAAACGTGTGTCGTGCCGATGGTCCTTGGCCACGTCCAACAACGTCGAGGAACGAACGAGGAAGAGTACGACGATTCTTATTGACACTAGATGCTAGAAGCTAAAACTAAAAGATGAAAGACGTGACCTAGACGAACAACGAATGACCTAAATTCTAATTTGTAATTCTAATTTTTGACATACAAGAATTCTCCTGCAAAAACTTTCATTTTGAATTTCGTGCCGGCCTAATAAATCCGGAAATTGAGATTTGGATTTTCTACAAGTTGGCTCTGCTGTCCGTCACTTGTCACAATACAGCGAGTAATAGAGGGCGCTAAACCACTAATAAATTCTCAAGAAGCGTCGTGTTTCGTGTTGTCTGTTGTCTCAAAGAATACAATAAAAAACGTAGGTACTGGTAATCACATGTTTTCATTTAAAAGTTAGTCGATTTATTATATCTGAGACATGAACTAGTTCTAACATTAGCCATGAGCCAAATATATTTGTTTCACAAACTCGCGTTATTAAGTCTCATTTCTTAATAAATCAGAAAATATACTGTTCAATATTTTAAGGAATTAATCTTAATCGCCTTTAGCTCTATTTAGGAGGCCCTGGATGACTTGGACTTGAATGACTGTGTCGGTGTCCTTGATGACTCGATGATCCTGGTGGGTGACTGTGTCCAGGATGATTGGAATGACTGTGACTATGGCCTGGATTACTTGATGATCCTGCTGGAGGATTTGGTCCTGAATGGCTTGGTCCTTGATCCTTTCCGCGCGTTTCATTTACTTCTTCAGGTTTGGCCCGATTAAGATATTCGTTGTAGTGTTTAGTTCGATTGTTGTCAAATGAAGATCTGGCTTTGGCTAGACAAGAATTAAATCAGTATTTTAGTAATGTTTGATTGTCAGAAAATATTCAGTCTATGAGATTTAAAATTTCCCAATCCTTACAGCTTCCATCTGCGGTACTCAAGGCTTGGTATACATCCCCAGGCTTAAGCATACTGAAAAATCATTCAGTTTAACCCAAGTCTTATAATTGCGAAATTTTGCTATAAATAAAGTGCTTTTTACCGAGCTTCAGCTTCTTCCGGAGTCACGTCTACACTTCCGCGTGGACTTTCGTATGGCGTAACTGGCTCATTAACTTTCATGTGTCCATAATCTTTATTCTCCGGATGATAGGTCTCGGTGATGTTTGCCTCGTCAAATTTTAGGCGATGACAGCGCTCGCCTGCTGCTGGAGCACCGGCACTTGCTGCGGGTGGATGGGCCGTCGAATTTTCTGGTGGATGAATCCTAATTTAAAAGAAAGTAAATTAATATTTTTAACCTTTAAATCAGTGCATGTGCATACTGAAAAAGAAACTAATTTTACGTGCAAGCTTCTTGTGTTTCTGTGCTTCAGAATGCTTTTCTGTGGGTGACATGTGGGTACGTCCGGAGGTGGATTCGGTAGTTTCTTCATTGTTCTTAGATCGCCGTTGACCTCTGCTTTCAGGACGCTCGTTGAGCTGGTACGTTCAAAAATTTTGAATTTGACCTTACATCGTGAATAGCTTTGGTATCGAAATATTTTGAATTTAAGCCTGCATTTTGCTTATTTGTTTGTTTACGTCAAACAGGCCTCCGTGTTGTTATCGTTGTCAAGTCAAATGGGCGCAAACCAACATAGTATTGCAAACCCATTTCTGCCGAAACAATTCTATGGGTCCCTTGGAATGCATGACTTACCCAAGAAATTAAGCCTTGGCCACAGGGATAGATAAAGGTTAGCCCTCGCTCTAACGGTTAATTTGTAGGTAAATTAAGGAATTTTCATTTAAAGAATAAAGACATTAATTTCCGTTTCAGTATCCCAGAAAGTACCCAGAGAGCGAAGGTGCGTTCGAAGGACCGCCAAAAGAGCCGCCTCCAACTTAATGATACGTAATGACCGTTTTCCTGACCACCATGGCTGAAAGTGATAGGGGCTATTAAGTGTGTGCACTGCGGCCTCAGCATAAGGTAGTAGCTCTCGACCGGCCGAATGCCAGTATTTTGAACATGATGCTACTTTACACTTCTTGTGGGCATTCACGCTTCTTCTGACTGTCCATTTGGAAGATAATGAAGACGACGAAGGGAAGAAAAGAGGGACGGATGCGCCGGTACACTATAATTTTCCTCATCGGTAATTTATGCTCTTTTTTCTTTTGAGTCAAAGGCGTTCCGGCCCGGCTTTTTCTACCTTTTAGAATTTGTCTTCCAATCAACTCTCACCGCACTCACACTCTCAGGTCAGTGGCGTCGCTTGGTCATCGTGAAGAATAAACATGACCCCAGTATTAAAACAAAACATGAAAATTTTAAGGGCCGCAGCTTGAATGAACGTGGACACGAAGGTGGTCAACTGCCGCTGAAGTTCAATTCAAGCGATGTATTGTGCCATCACGGCCGGTCAAATTCTCTGTTCAAGCGATGATCCTCAGCGCCACTACTACGGCTTCTATAAAATACCGACCGCCTTAAGCCTGAATTCGCTAGTAAGTTCCTACATGCATCTGTCACACCGTCATCTGTACGCCTGCGTTTGACGCTCGTGTAGATACGTTGTCTCAACCGTTCAAGTTCAACCCCGAACGACGCCTTCCATACAGAGTATTTAAACCGTTACTGCAATGCTTGAATCACGGTTTGGGTAAAACAGCAAATTGACCTGAACTGCAAATCATCGCCGCCGTCATCGGCCGCTTCAAGCTCAATATTCTGGTCTGGTTTGCAACCCTGTCTAAGGTAACTGGTAACCGTGATACCAATGGTAGCTGGTGTAATAAAATTGCTTTAAAATTAGGGCCTCAAAACTCCGATACCCCCACAAAAGCCTGTACTACACACGCCCTACCTTCTCAATTGTCTCTCATTTTCCACTAAATGCTTCATTTACGTTATGAGAATTCCACTCTCATTCCGCCTAAATGAATATTAGCTTATTGCAAGTTACAAATAGTTAGTACTGAATTCCTTTCAAAAAGCTCAGGTAAAGTCTTTAAATATTTTCCGTAAATAGAAATAAACTCAAACAATCCAGTCCAGCAAAGCGGTCCTCCTCGGACTGAAAACGACGTGTGGGTGCTGACCGGCTTGAAACTTGCAAAGCTTCATCTGAGAATCTGGAATATTTCTTAATTTTCAATATATGTACGAAGAAGAACTTCATTTTAAAAATTGACGATATCCATTTACCTACCTGCCCGGCATTCCGATGAGCTTTTGGGGCCTTGAGGGAAATTTAAGAAAATGAAGTTGTCTCGGAAGTCGTGGTCGTGAGAAGGTATATATTGAAGAATGAAGGGGCGTTTCTAAAGGAGCAGCGTAATAAATGTGACAAACCACTTCACACCTAGGTGCGAATTGGCGGGAGGGATTGTCAATGATTTCAAAATTTCAATGCTGATTCAGAAAGAGACGCCGTCAGCCGTCATGTCACTGGCGCCGATGGTCATTGGACACAGACATGCACAAATCATTCTCAGATGCAAGGCAGGAATTTCGTATTTCAAATTTTTAAAACGCTTTTAAACCGAAAATCTGTAGGCCTCAATTTTTTAAACCCTTGAAATAACGAACGACACAGGTGTTAAATGGAATTTCGAACCCAACACGCTTCCAAGAAAATTTACTTATCCTAAATAATTTTAAAATTAAAACCGAAGCATAGGGCAAGCCCGTAGCATGCGGTAAGGTAGCCGTGTGTAAAGGGTTATCCGTCCCAATTAAGGTAGAATTTTCCATCTAAAACAATGCACAGACTGCTTGTCGACTTTCGAAACTGTGCATTTTATTTAATCTAGAATGTTGCGAGGTATTTAGATCCGCTCATTTTTAGCGGCGGTAAATTTATTGTAATTTGTAATTACAGAATACCCACAATCGGCATTTTAGAAGGCCAGCCGCTAACCGCTTGTAGGTAGGCCGCCTTCTGTACTTTCGCCGACATAGAAGAAAACCCGTATCGATATCGTCTCCATTACGTTGTACACATATTTGTATCTGTTGTGTAGCCCGAAACCCGGTATATGGCTGAAGCCCACCCTTAATGCTCCATTGTGCCTGGACGGCAGTGTTAAGAAATTACTACAATAGGTTTCTGGACAGTGGGAAGCTGGAAGTGTTAATGGCTTGGAGCGGCGGGGCGATGGTCGAAGAGTAATAATACGTTGTTGAAGCATTAGTGGTTCTCATTGTTGTTGTACTGCATTGTAGGGCAGAGTGCTAAGGGCCAAACACCTCCAACGAAGCGGCCGCAGTAAGAAGACCTCCTGCTGATCACATTTCGGCTCCCATGTAAATACCTACTCAGGAAACTCCTTTTACCTTGATCAAGACCTTAGGTTTAAGATTTAAGTCAAGGGCGTGGAATGGGGTCGAAATTCGGAGGGGTTGGCACGCCGAAGCGGTTTTCGCGGTAACGCCTTCGGAACGTCGAATTTAAACTTAACGCTTTTTTAGGCTAGAAATAAGGTTCAGTTTAATGGCGCGAACGTTACTGAAGTTTGAAATTTCAAAAATATTATTTAAGGGTGTTCTAATTCCAAATCCTTCCTGACTGCGCCTTATAGCTTGCAGGCGCTTCATAACACCTCCCAAAAAACACTGATCCGTACATGTAAGAACACGGACAAGATCATCCAAATGGAGCCTAGTCCAACCCTGAGCCGTAAACTTTACAATAATTCACTTCTCTGAGGCAAAAAGCCCTCCAACAATGAAGTCTGTTGGTTCTCAACTACAATAGAAAAGTACTTGAAAAACAGGAAAACCACACTTGAAGCCATCACCAGAGAGAAAAGCAGTTTCAAAAGGAATTAAGAAGCCGGAGAGAGCTATAAACTTCCAAATCATAATAGTAATCATAGACAATATACCTAATATTTATTACTATGTAGCACTCTGCGGCTTAAATCGTGTTTCTGGCAAATCAACAGGTTGGAAACAAAACTGAATGGAAATACAGGGCTAATGCTGCACTTTAAGGGCTTTAAGGACTCTGGGGAATGTTTACGGGTGACTGAGGTGTGAAATATGGGACAAATAATGGCAGGGATTAGGATTTACAAGGTTTGGGACAAATACATATTTCAGTAATTCATGAATTTCTGCGTCTGTTACTGCTTCGGAATTTCGTGTTAGAATTACATATTTTGAATTCCAAACTCATAATGCCAGCCTGATGGGACACATATGTGACCCAAGCCTAACTCGGTAAGTGTCCTTTCACTCGTGTGCTAATGCATGGCTCTGGATTTGAAGCCTTAAAATTTCATTCATTGGCAAAATTGAATATTCTGGTGGCGCCCTTTTGTAAAATTAAAAACAAAATACTGGTTTAAAATGAAAGTTACAAGATGCATTGGTACCTTTGTACCTGACGCTTTCTGGCACTTACTTTTCTGTTCGGTAAAAATTCGATTTTCAATACAAACAAATACGCCATTCATCCTCTCTTGCTGCAATTCTTCATTCCAATTAAAACAAGGAAAAACGTGGCGTAAACCAGTTTTTAGTCAAGTCAGTCTGCGAGCCGTATTTAATTAATTAACCTTCAGGGAGGTAGACCGTGTCAACACAACGAAACAGCGAGAGGATTGTCGTCGTTTGTTTGATTTAGTATTGCAGGTCGAACTTCAAACTCGTCCAGATACGGATTTGCATTTCTAGTTATTCATCGTGCTTGTTGTCGTGCATTGTAGTTTCTGTCGTTTTGACAAGGCAAATGCAACAAACAGAATTGATTACCTGTTTAATTGATGCTAAATAGTTTTGATTGACTTCAAATATTTTGCCATTATTTCAGCGTTTCTTATAATGGTCGCAAAGCTCTGCCAGCAAACGTTCATAAGCTAGCCATGCGCGTTGCCGCGAAAATTCAATCGTTTAAAATTGCTTTAAATAAAAGCAGACCGCATGCCATGTCCATTGTCCATTATATAATGTGATTACTTGTACTTGGCCGCAAGCCCTAATTTCTTAATTTTCCGCTGTAAAAAAATAACAATGAACTTAAGAAGTCAATATTATTTTATGCACAGCTTTCTTACCTGCATTTTACAGTAAGTCAGCAATTACCTTACCTTAAGGAAGCGAGCATTCTTCAAAGTCAAGTGCTGATTTCCTTGTGGCAAAGTAATAATAAGTGGGCGTGGGCGGAGGGAGAAAGTGGGCCGAGGCCTGGAATGGAAAGAAGGCGGGGTCAAGAAAAATTCTCCCGGTGGGATTTCAGTCCATTCCCACACGGTACTGGGTTACGCGCTTCTCAACCCAAAGCCCACCAACCAACCAAACCACCGGACGCACCGGTCGGTCTCAAGAAAAATTCTACGAGCTTACAAAAAAAATCTTGAAGCCTTAAGCTAAGCATTGACTTTTGCTTTGGTTTTTAGCGTCCCTTCTTTCGTATTTTTGAGGAACAGTACATCAGAGATCTTCTGCACGTCTTAGCCTTCTGCTTCAGATATAGCTACACGCATATATAGATAATCCATAATTTAAATTATATTAGGATTGAGTGAGATTGATGTGTGTCAAGCTTTTGTGAGCTCATCAAGTATTCGAAATTATTCATACTTGAACGGGTTTGCCTTGAAACTTTGGAACTAAACGAAAGAAGAAAAAAACACAGTTTTTCTGCCCATATACCTGGTGACACTCATTTGACACATTGTATTTGCTATTTGCCATTTAGTAATTTAGTGAGTGTCTGTGGCTGTCGGGACATGATTTTTATTGGCGGAAGTGCTTTGTGTACTCTTCTGATTTGACTAAAAATAAGGATTGTGTCAAGTCACTTCCGACGACGACGTGTTATCTCAATGTCATAAAGATTAGCGGGTGCTTCGTTATCTTACAGGAATTTGCATGTTAATTTTTGCAATATTTCGCAAAAATTTTCCAGCTATTTCAATAGCAAAAGTGAAGAGATACATTGATATAATATGACGGGAATCCGATTTCGAAACAATAAGTGCGATTTCAGCGATAATGCAACTGTGACTTGGAAAAGTTGGCATTTTCAATACATTTCGAGTGAAAACGTTCGTGACCGGTGTTGGAGCAGAGCTTGAAATCCGAGTCGTCTCAAGCATATTATTAGTCAAAATAAAGAGTCAATTATCTGACTGAAAATGAAGATCCCAATGCCCACCTCGGTGTCCGTACTCTTTGTCCTAATTGGATTCACCTTAATGATTTTAGTCGGGTCCATTGTGCCACAGTCTTCAGCTAAAAATCCGCGCGGTCGTGGGCGTGGAAGCAAGTGGTGGTAAGTCAATTTCAAATTTATTTTAATTGAAACTTAATTGAGGTTTTAGGCTAGAAAAAATTTAAAACCAAGGCCTGAGATATTTTAAATTCAGTGATTAACATAAAATTGAAAAGCATGTATTGGCCGAACTTTTATTTTATTATCCATTATGAATATAAGCTTTTCAACTTTGAAGTCGTGGTTAA
>VNWX01001800.1:0-13991 GCA_009869905.1 Ceratophysella communis | reverse complement strand
GAATTTTTGAAATAACATCTTCAAATTTCGACAGTTTTCTACCTGTTGCCGCTATTCTGATTTATCGTTTCTACAGAAAACTAGTAATTATTCGGTTAGGATTTCATATTACGTTGTGTTCCCTAGTAATTCCAGTGTACTGGAGACTTAGTCTGAGGCTTATTAAAATTTTAATTTACTGACGAATCAACTAAATACATTATCCCATTCAATATCATCAAAGATAATCCAAATGGGAGATTCAAATAGTAAATTTGAAGCTGAAGTTGTAAATTTATTACTTTTATTGTTAAATTTGTTTTACTTTGTGTCAAAATGCAATTAAAATTATTGAAAGCTCGATACTGTTACGAAAAATCAACCTAACGCTGAATTAGCCTCGACTTTCCCACCGACAGTAACATACGAGAGAAAGAGAAATTTGAGAGAAAATAGGTCTCAGTTCAGGAGAAACATTTTTGGAATTTGACCGCAGTCCACGAGTGTCGTGCTCTCAGGACGTATATATACGGTCGCAGTCTCCAAAGGGTTAAAAAGCACTTCTTCTCTAGGTTCAATCTAAAATTGAAATTTACTTGTATTTTCTGGATTAGCACAATGTTGCTATTCATATTTTTGTTACCTTGGCGTGCTTTTAGACTATGCTAGTTCAAAGCTTTTAAAAATTCAGGTGTGTTGCACATTGATTATTTTCTGAAGCAGGGCCAGGATAGCCGGCTTATTTATGCAACATTGCAGAAAAATAGTGAAACTTGTATAAGGCTTCAAGGGGAAGAATACCGCATTGACGTTTAACAATTTCTAGGAATTTTGAGTGCACCCAGACATCTACTGTCGTAAACTGCATTTTTATAGAATTACTTCAGGTTTGCTGTATCACTTTCAGGTGCAACTCTGTGATTGCCACTCCGAGGGCAATTGAATGTGTCCCTGAACCTTGTAACGAATGAAAAATAATCATAAGAAACCCGTAGGTCTAGAATTATCTTAAACTAGAGAATAAGTTTTTTATACTTTTGATACGCCATTACATTGCCATTAGATTAGCCACCTCAGTAACTTTTATGGTTTTTAAGCATCGTTTTATATTGATATATAAAATTTTATTTCCGAAACGCATCAGATATCTGTGTTGTCGACGCTTCGATGAAATATTTATGAAACTTTAATTTTCCCGTTCTAGTTAGCGATTTAAAAACCATCAGACATCAGGCATTATCGTTTGTGTAAATATGGGTTGCTCAATTTGTTATTTAGCTGTGCATTTTGAAAATGCATAATATAGATATTCATATATCTAAATAGTTGAGTCGAGATCGAGATCGAGACTTTGAGACTCGAGACCGAGACCCAGACGATTCTGAGATTGAGACCGAGTACCGGCTGGGAAAGGAAGTGCAGAAAAATTAGCATTTTGTCATAAAAAAATCCACTAGATTGACGTCACATTAAAGATTTACGATATGGAGATGCAGAATGACTATAGGGAATAGACTTAATATTCCCATGCAATGCAAGTGCTCAGTCTTGCATGCCCTTTCCTTGCAAAAATTGACAACAACATCTCATACAGTGGTCGTTTTATGCCTAGGTATGTATTTTTTCGAACTTGCGTCGAAGACAAGGGCAATAAAGTATGCAATGTAAAATGCTATTACGATGCAAATTAGTGTCGGGAGCTCTGTCTGTAGATATAATAAGCCTAGACCTTCGAATTTACGCAATATCCAAGGCACCAATTAAATGCAGGTGTTCTGTAGCAAACTTTGGGAATTTTAGATCAGAAGCCTGGATTTTAAAAAAAAACTTGCCGAAGTAAAAATACATAAAAATAAAACTAGTTATTTCACAATGCTCTAATTATAAGGTATATATTAAATCTTACCTAAATGCATTAGATATATACACTTTTGCGCATCAAAGTCGTAGTTCAGCAATTTCGCAATTAAATGTGATGTTATTGCAGATTGCACAATGCTGACGCTAATCAACTCGTTAAATTTTGAATTTCGCTTGGCTTTTGGCTTGTCCATATATGTATGAGAACTTGGCAGCAAAAATTTGTGATAACTGTAACCCTGAAAATAATGTGCCTAGGTATTCACAGAAACCGACGTATAGAATGCAGTTTCCTGTTTACCAAAAGTTTGTGCAATTTTTAGGGAGGCGGGGTTACGAAAAATTCACGAGCATTTTGGTAGATAAATAAATTCGCATGTCTCGCCTCTCGCCTTCGTAGTTTGCAAAAAATGTTGCAATCTCGCATCTCAAATCCAAAATTCACCGCGATATGCGTTTGTGCATGCTAAACACTACACATCCGACGGAACCGCATACATGTGAAAACAATTTGTCAGATGAAATCTGCCATTACCGGTTCACAATTTTGCTTGAAATAATCATGCGGCCTCAGCATACAATTATATCCATACTTATTAAATATTCATATTTTTATTTAATTAATTTGCAGTTTGCGCATTTCAAAGGATATAATTCCATCTTTGCACGATTTTACAAAAAACCCAAGATCAGTCAATGAATTGAAGCTTCTGTTGCATAAGCTCTATTAAACTGCATGTTTAATCATCTAGATAATAAATTTATGCAAATAGTACTACTTGAATCGCATTTTTCATATCATTGCACAAGTAGTCACGAGTTGGCTAGACTTTCAAGTTTTATCTGTAAAAATTGTAATAAAATAATTATGAGTTTGCTATTTCCTCGTCTCACCCTCGGAGTTCAAGTTCACATTATTTGATTAAATTGTACTGCAAAAAGTCTTTTTCTTAGAATAAATTTTTGCAACTGACGTTGCAAGTTGCATAAAGAGTTCATTGTACAGCATCCTGCAAAGTTTATAGAGGGAAAATGCTTTGGGGTTATAGCTTATAGCATTTCGAATATGTATTCATTAGCTGCATAGTAGCTAGCTAAGAGATTGAATTAAATTGAAAAGTGCAAAAATGCCGATATATGTATGAGGTTTGCGTTGGATAAAATGAATGAGATTCTACGAACACACACGTGCGGAGATCTCAGTTCTGCAGTGAAATGCATTAAGCCGTTGTTAATGACCTCTGCATGTGCCAATATACGAGACAATAACCCTTCAGTCACCGCCATAGTAGTAAAGTAATAGTTTTGTTTTTCACTTCGGCCAAGTTTTTCTTGAGAACCAGAAAGAAAGCTGAAGGCTGTCTGCGTGAAACCAAACAAGGTTTACATTTTTCGCAAAATGCTGCCCGCACCGAAAGAAGCCGTGTAATATAAAACCCTTTTCATTCATCGAATAAATGCATCAAATTGTTTTTAAAGTTCTACCATACATATAAAACAATCAGGTTTTGATTCGGTTGGCTAACCTCACCCTCCCCGGTTACATTCCACGGAAATAAAATGAATTTTGGGTAACAAAACAACAAAGTAAAGTTAGCTAACGTATAGCAGTGCACTCGTCGATTATTCCGTAACGCGACAATTTCTTAGACAATATTGCTTGGTTCAATATTTGCGGGAAGTCGATAACGCCCTGTCAAATCATTTTCGAGAGCAAAATCTTTATAAGTGTACGACTTTACAACCTACACTAACAAAACCGTTTAATTGCCCAAATAAACCTTTTTTGACACGACCTAACCATTTTGCAAGCGACTAAACTTTTTATGGGAGCTGCTCGCTGTCTCGATAAACTTTCATTATTTACGCTACACTTCTGCTTGAAAAATATGCCCGTGTTGTGAGTTTTTAGGTTTCGTTGAAGCTGACAGAGTGCGTAATGGATACTTGATGTGCCTTAACTTGGAATTGGAGATAAATGAACCAAATAATCGACTTTACTCTGATGATTTCTAAATTCGCCTTGGGTGAATATAGCGAGGGTGAAATTCTCCATGCAGAATTCACCTAGAACATATGTCATAAAACCTGAGCCAAAAAACAAAAAGTCAAGTCAATTCACAGCGGGGTGAATTTATTTGGGTGCTCAGGCAAACAGGTTGTTATTGTATGTAAGTTGTATAATTTGTACTGCAAGAAAAATACAATGTATTCGATACAGTAGATAATGGAAAGTCCAAGGTAAATTAAATCATAGGACTTTTTACTAATAAGGCGGCGGTGGGAACAGACCGCGATGCGTGTAACAATTATCCTGTCATTTCAAATCCAAGTGGCTTTAAACTAATTCCCTTGCCTTGCAGCTTGCAGTCCAACTAGTGGTTACAATTGCGGAGGGTGTAGGCTTTAAGGTTCAAGTTCAATGTATTCAAATTTTTAATAATTTCCGCATCGCAGCGCATCCACCTGCACCCTGCTATGCTATGTGTAAAAACCAGAAAGAAATGCCTTTGTAAATGTAATGCATGCAAGATAGTTGCAAGGATGCAGGCCAGCCATATTTTAATCCATTTAATACTATACTCTTTGTGAATTTTGACTACATGATGCATGATTATGCGATACAAGACATGACACAACATTGCTGCAATCCACCACCGCACAACAAGGTGTAGTTGATTAATGCCTGTGACACGTGTATCGATTGCAAATTGCTACCGGCAGATAACATGTTTTTTAACGTGTGTTTGTCCGTGAGACGCATCTCATTTATTTTTGCATCGTAATTCAGGCTAATTTTTTCTCGGGAAAACGGTATCTCGATTTATCAGTAGTTAGTTAATTTAATACACACCTTAAATTCCTAAGTTCGCATACCTATTTTTACAGTGATAACAAATTATAAAATTGGATAATGGAGGTTGATAAGGTGCACTAGTAATGCAAAGGAATTTTTTAGAACGTTATACGCGCCTGTTGAAATACCTAATATTGGTCACTTCATTTTAGTTTAAAATTATCTTAATAATACATAATTGTAGGCTAAAAAGGTTTTTAAAAATAAACTAAGAATTTCGCGCGAGAGGAGTAGAAATGTGCAAATAAATGACAAAATTTTCGAATATTTTTACATAATTAACTAATCGACCAAAACCTGCATTTTTAGATCAACGTTAGCCAGTAATTTCATACGCCATGTGTCGTTGAAACAGATTCTGATCCTAACACTGTTTCTTACTAATTTCTAATGAGGTTGCAGAATTGCCTTAAGTGTCGAAGATTACTGGGGTTACCCTTTGATAAGCTTCCTGGCGTCACTATTATATAAAATTCACAACGACTTGTTATCAAGCCATTTGTATTCACGTAAATTCCAAGAAGGTATATAACACTACTAATTTGAAATGAAAGTGAGTACCATCGAAAGATAGATTTTCTCTGAAGCCAAGGACAAACAAACAGAATCATTACTAACTTTTAGCTGAGCTGTTCAATTTTCCCAAGAAATGAAATACGAGCTATATTATTCTGGTGGTCTCCATGCGCTACAGTGTTAACCTGAATTTAAAGATCAATTCCAATGTCATCTCGTCTGGCAAACGGATGGATCTATATTTCCCTTGTACATTTTTCATCCTTGATCCCCTACCGTTGTTGATGCGTCAGCGTCATCGTGATCGTGAGATACGGAAACCTCAACAACAACATGTTGATATTAGATCTTGTCTTGTACTACGTAATACGTAAATGTATATTCGGAGTTTCAAAATAGGTATCGGAATGTTTTTGCTCCATATTTATTAGACGTAAGGGACTTGACAAGCAGCAGCGCAGCGCATTTTGAGGGATTTCCAGCTCCAGATCAATTCCAATATTTTTCCAGAACTCGGAACTGTTTCCAAAGCAAAAGGTCACCCCGAGCGGTTCTATACTTTTGCTTTTCTACTGCGTAGAATTCCGCCTGCGGAAACTACTGATATTGTGGGAAACCTACGTATAAGTTTTGATATTGTAAATTCTAAAGCCTAATAAGGCAATTCGGGATTGATCTGAGCTAGTTTAGTTCAAAATATATCATGTTCAGAAGTATTTCTAGGTATTCCAGCCAGATTCCATTTTAAAACGAAATCGATTCGGAGCCTGAGGAAAGATATATATTAGCAGATTCACTGCGTTAGAACAATCGCTAAAATTTTTGCTAAATTAATACATATTTTTAGACAGATATCTGTTTAGATGAAATTATAGCTTTTAGTAAAACAGTTGAAAATTTGTCGGGATTAAAAATTAAAGTTGGTAAAAATTTGTAGGTTTAAAATGGGTAAATTTTTGTATTTTAATTGGATGGATTGCATTTTATATTCGGATTCGGATACCTACCTGGTTTTGCGTTATTTCAATTCTCTAATACTCAAATATCTTATGTTATTGTTTTGTAAAATTAGGCTGACTTTTGTGAACATACCTATGGCATCATTTATGCATTTAGAATCGTATGACCTTAATGTTATGACACTTACGAAGGTGTGTCTTGTTTGTGCTAAAAAGTTCAATCGTTAAAATGGTAAATGGATGCATTTTTTTATTTTCCTGGTTTCAAAAAAACATGTTGTTGATCTTGATACGCTTTTTTTTGGAGACGAAGCTTCATTTATCAATAATTTCATGAGACAATAGAGAATACGAGTAAAATAGGCATTTTATTTTTTGAACTATTGTGCATGCCCATGGTTTTAATGCTGTGAAGCATCTCAATTTCTCAATCTCAACTCAAAGTTTGCAGTGCAGTTAGAGCTTTGAAGTGCCCCGTATCGGGAATTGAACGAAATAGTGCTTTAGCGAATACTTGCTGAGCGACGTTACTTCGTTTCGAAATACATGAAACTGAAGATGCCGATGTGCGATGCCGACGACGAGACGGGAAGACTAACCAAAACTTATTCATCGTATAAAAAGTAATACACATTTTTGATTAATTAAAATTTTTACCGGAATATTTATGCATGCATGCAGCAGGTAGACCTCCACCAAAGTGCAAGCTACTAGAGACTAGAGATTCATAACTACATTTACAATGAAGGTGAAATGTGTAAAGGCGCGGGCACTGGCGGTGTCCCTTCATTGCATCAAGAATTCTTAGAATTAATCGCCAAAAAACGCAGTTGGCATTTGGTCCTGATGATTTTATTTACAGAACTGGTGAATAATCTCTAAGAACTCGACCTTACATCAGTTCACATTTGGACATTATGACGTCTGGATGACATTGACAGTTGATGTCATGGGTCACGAAAGTATTACACACGAACGAACCATTCGGAATGTTATTACAATAATTAGATAGGTAGGTATATATTTTTATACAAACGAACAAATTGGGTTTGGAATAGCTTGTAACAAACAGCTATAATACTAAATCTCCGGAAGTCGAAGGAATAGTTATATATATAGTACTTAATTTACTGATCTTGGTTTTAGCTTTATATAAAGTTTGGATTTGAGTGATTAAGACCGAGTGTACTTTCCCCAGATGTGAAGCATGAAGACGGAGGCAATGAAGAGAAGAGACATCACCAAAACTGGCACCGGCCCGCTGTAAATGATATAAAAACCATTATTATTATTAGGCAAATTTTTAAGACGACATAAATCAATAATTTCAACTGTAATTATGTTAGCGTTGAATGTATTTTATCTTACACTTTGATTCCGGGAGAGTCATCAGTGTAGAAACGCCACATGCTTCCAGTTGAGGTGGATGGACGGGCGCTGCGAGCTGCAGTTGTGGTTCCGGCTGTTTTACGTTGACGAACAGTTCCGCCGCCACCTCCAGCTGGTCGGGCAGCTCCGCCACCACCCCCACGGGGTGACCGTCCACCGGCACCAACGGAAGTTGAGCTCGCGGGAGCAGGCTGTATAGAAAATTAATAAAAACCGATCAGACTAAGAATTTATCCTCGAGCACTCCGTTACGTCGAATTACGAGTTCATAATGAACGATCACTAGAAAGTATCAGTTCCTGTTTCGTGTCGCTTGACGGTTGGCTAAATTAATATTCTCATTTTCTCGTTTTCGTCTTTTCAAGGTTTTGACGCTTTAGGTAACAAACCATCAGAACATCGGAGCAATTTAGAATTCTTGCAATGCAAGCTGGGCGTTGGCGTTATATTGTATACATCTTGATTTTTATATTGAAATCAAAAACAGAATATGGACACGGTAAGGCCAACTCATCGCTTTTGACCGTAACATCATTCAATGAATGTCGTACAAAAAAATTATTCCGGAGTCTGCTTTTTCTTAGGATGATTATAAAATAAACAGTCAGATCACAGATAATTCTAGAACATTTTTGCAGCCGCAATCAATCGACTGTTCAAGCATCGAATACCACTGCATAATTCTATTTTTAAATTTTAATTCGCTGATGCTATCTAGATGCTAGATGCGTAATGCCAGTAGCGCTAAAAATCAACCCCATATGTCCTAGGATTGGCCGTGCACAGTGAACGCACGCAAGTTACTTTACGGTATACACGAACAGCGCAATCTTGAATAACTTAATTTTAATTGGTAAATGATCTTAATTAAGTTATAATTTGATAAATTGCAAACAGACGCGTACTTACCATTTTCTAAATCTATTTATATTCCGCTGACAAATTTCCTTGAAGAAGTCAAAAGCCGAGCAGCTGAAGTTAGAATGCTGTTGCTCCTCCGCTCCTGTAGATCTAGCAAATTGGAAAACTGAAGTGAATGATCCGGCTTCTCAAGTTCTGTCTGCTAGCAAAATGCGTGGCAGAGGCTGTCGTACAACTTGCCGCATATTTCCTGCCACAGATGCCTAATTTGCAGCGCTAAATCATCATGATAAGCAGAACGGCATTGTTATTTCTGCTTGCATTATACGTCCTGTATAATGAAATGTAAACGGGACTTATTCCATCCAATATGCCAACACATGTGAACGAAGTTCCACGTTGGAGGCTTCAACAGTCAATTCTCGTCAGATGCACACGAAATGATATTGAGACGTTACACAGTACCATCAACTCAATGGGTTTCTCAACTACAATGTCAAGTGGATTGAAATTGCAGGATAAACGGTATTTCTATAAAAATAAATTTACCGAATAAGGTTAATTTTTTACAAAAAAGGAAATAATCTGATAAATAATAAAATTCAAGCAAATAAATTTAGAAATAGCGTGGAACATGATGATCCTCTATAAATGATCATTTAACTGAAAAAATTCTCTTGATTGGGAGCTCTATTAGTCTTCCTAAGAAATGTAGAATTTGAATTTGAATTTAAAAAAAAAAATAGTTAACGTGTTTTGACAGCTCAGTTCACAACTAGATGTTTTTATTACTGACGATGAGTATATCGATGCCGTGTATGCCGAATGAAAATGCTAGCTAGAAATTAGTTACCTGAATCAAAAATTAAAGCTCAAGGGCGTGCGTGCGGGGCATGGCTCAATCCTGTAATTAAAATTAAAATATCTTTGTGTGTGCAGACAAATATTAAACTCTGTGTTAAATTTCAGCCTAAGCTCGAACATAATTAACTTCTATATTTTCAAAATCCTAGCTTATCAGCAATTAACTACACCTTTTTTGATTATGATTAACTTTAAAAGACTGCTAAGATCAATCAAATGTCCAACAAACTACCTTTTCAATATTAAGTCAAAACAAACATATAAATGATGTTTTTTAAAAAGAAAATTCAATCCTGGTTTTCTTTAACGTAGAGCGGCCGAGTGTTGACACGACTTGGACTTAGATACTAATCAACCTTAAATGTCTTAATACCCGGCACACGACCAGAATTCAAAAGCCCATTCCATTAGCCGAACGTTTTTTTTTTTTTTTAAATTCAATAAAAACTATCTGTGCATAACTTTGTTTCGATAAAAGCAACATAACACATTAAATACAAAATTGACTGTCATCCGCCCAAATTCAGCGATTTCTCTTCTGAATCTTCAAAACAAAACTCCACAAGCCGTTGAATTTCATCGAGAGATTTCTAGCGGTAAATTCAAACCAAAAAACTCCGCGAAACTCGAACTACTGTACTGTGTGCTTCCACGTGCAATGGTAAACAAAGTTGCGTCATTTGTCATTATTGAAATCATCAATTTCAAAATAACTAAATGGAACAATTTACGGAAAATCCGGTGCTGAAACATTCATAATCTCATCTTCATAATCATAACCTGTATATCAAAATGCCAGTGACAAGCTCAGTAGATCCCGATTCCGATCCAGTTCTGCGTGAGGTAAATCCGCATTGATTGCTATTGTCTTAAAGTTTTGTGTGCATCGTATGCATTCATGCATTAATGAACTTGGGGCAAAGTATTGATGATTTATGATTATTATTATTGCAGTTTCCGGTCTTTATGTCGAAAGCATTACTTGGTCAGATGTATCTTGTTCAGTATCCACGCAAACCGGCGGAAGTTTCATTCGGCGATCAGATTATCGAGGTAAATACACGACCATATGTGCACTTATTACTTTCAATTCCAAGAAAATCAAAACCTTGTCTCACATCTTATTTTGAATTTAGGCAAAAATTAAACCTAATCAAGATAAAATTCAACTAAAATTGGAGATTGATACAGAAACTAGATATGACATTGATAAAGGAGAACATTTGGCTGCAGCTGCGGCTGGGCTGTCAACTAGTGAAATGAACGATGATGAGTGAGTTTCGTTAAAAGTGTATAATTTAGAAAAACTGTAGCCGTCGTATTAATTTATGATTAACTTTGACCTGTGCTAAAAATATTTCTAATTTCTATAGCGAGCGCCCCATTTTGAGTGAGCACACCATGGAGTCATACCCGCTTCCTGGTGCTTCTGCCACTTCTACACGCTATGTTGCCGCTGTACTTCGAGATGGTCAAATATATTTGACACCTTTAAAATCGATTGTTCAGTTCAGGGATACGTTGTCGTTTTTGGACGAGGCTGATGAAAACCGAAAGAAAGGTATGCCTTTATTTATAGTTTGTTTAGTTTTGAGCATTGAGCATCCATGCTTAGCATTTAATAAAGCTATTTTGAAAACCAATTTGTGTGACCAGGCAGCTCAGCAAAGGACTCTGAAGATGAACAGGAGGCAACCAAAATTACGCAGAAATTTACTCAAGCACGCCCTGGAGCTTTGAAACCTAGGTACATGAATACGTACAATTATTTCAAGAAAACACGAGAAGCCGAGCCTTGGATCGAGCTAGACTATTACACCAAGAACCCTGAAGAGTTTAATAAGCTGTTTTCAGGAAATGTTGAGAGTGATACACCATATTATATCATTTCGAAGCAAGAATATTTTGAAGCTATATTTCCGAAGCATATTAAGCAATCATCGCAGAGTGAGCGATCTCTAAAGAATTCAAAGCCAAAGCAAGCCACTACTTATGAGTTGAAACGCCTTCCGCTTGCAGATCAGCTTCGGAATATAATGATCAATGGTAAGCAAACACATGTTCAATTTGAATATTACCATTACTCTGATTTCGATTCACATTAAATGCTGGCTTCTATTTTAGCAAAAATTTTGACTCATACTCAACTGGTCAGCTTCCTTCAAACAAAACTCAGAGCCTCGTTCGACGATGCCTCGCTACTGAGAGCAATTCAAACCGTTGCAGTTCTAGTTCAAGGGACATGGGTTGTAAGGAGTGATCTACTCTATCCAACAGGTTATGTTACGGATGTGAATGGAATTCCCGGCCCTCGAATGCAAGAAGCGAGGGAGCTAATTGTAAGTTTAATAGTATATACCAATCCAATATTTGATTTGAAATCTAATATTTTTTTTTTTTTTTAAATAATTAGTTATGCGAATACACCAAGACCCGGCTTCTCCGTCGTAGTCAGATGTGCCGCATGACACATCTCCCTAACGCTGAAGTCACGGAAATCCTGTCAAATTTGGCAAGACCTATCCGAATGACTGGTTGGGAATTCAAGTATCCACTTGACAGTGTATTTATCAAGAATCACCCGGAAGTTGCACAGAGACAGGCGACAATGTGGCAGATGAAAGAAGCTAAAAGAATCCGGGCTTCCAGTTCGTTGAAACAAGAACAAGAAGATTCTGAAAAAATGAAGCCTCCATTAAGATATCCACCAAAGCGCCGCGTTAGTCGGGACGCTTCAGCGCCCTCAAATTTTGATGAAAGAGGGTTGATTCCTCATGTTCATATTAAGCAGGAGAAAGTTGACCAGCTAGTTGGCCTTCGCTCGAAATCTAGGAGCTCGGAGTCAGACTAGTTCGAAACTTTAGGAGGGGTTTAGTTGTAGTAGGCAGGCGATGTTTACCCGGTGCTCTCAAATAGGGAATTTATTATACTTGTGGATAGCATACAAAAAAGCACAATAGCAGTTCGAAAAATGCAAGTTAAAATTTTGTTAATTTTAACGGGATTGATATTTCTCGCTTTATTAATTATGGCGTAAAATAGTAGTCAGAAAATCCTGAAACACGCAATAGTTTGCTTAGGAACAAGTACTGATTAATATTAAGATAATCTTAAATGTAGTCACTGCTCAGTCGACACAGGATAAGGTGCTTTAATTAGGTTATTTCGGTGGCATGCGATATATTAAGTGCTAAATATTTCTTGTTCCTTAATAGTCCTTTATAGTCAATATTAATTTGATTGAAGAAATTACGTAAATTGTTAGGTATTTAATGTAGCTTATCTATCTAGAAGACTGTTTTGCAGCTAGGAGCTGCCATCTAACTTATCTGTAGTCCTCGCCTTAGCTTGCACACAGGCAAATGCGATGCGATGCAATGTATTAATAAGTCATAATGGTAGGTACATAAATATTTAATCAGGCATAATTTATTTGAATGGATTTTGTATACCATTATTGTATTCATTGGTCAACTAAATGGCACAAAATTTATATTAGGTAAATCGTTTACCTACTATTATTAAAGTATGTATCGACACAGAAAAAAACGAAACATAAATAACCCGGCCTGAGTTTATCTAAAGCATCAATTTACTAATTTGTTAAACACTTAAAATGCGCCCCGAAGAAAGAAGTAGATCGTTCAGTTTCTTAAATAACCATTTCGCAGTTTGATTTCAGCTCCAAGCGCATCGTTATTAGCAAGGCATGATTCAATCTAAATCCTCAGTTCTGGCGTCCTGCTGGGCTGGGTCCTGGAAAATTTTCAAACCCGTACATAGAATTGAAAGCTGATATGGTGTAACGTGTAAATATTACATGAAAATCTGAACGAACTGTATATGCGCTGAATTTATTTCTAGAAACACATGTAAATTAGGTTTAATTAAAAGGCGTGTAAGTATTTTTTTATTTTATTAATTCGCATCGACTGTGAACCACATTTACATTGATTGAGTACCACAATTGTTGAATTGTTCTACGTAATGTTAACTTACTTATGCATTGTAAATAGTAATTTTATGCATTATAATAATATGGTTAAATTATGCATTACCATTTCAATTTAAAGGAATTCGAATCTAATTATAAAATCATAAAAAATGCACCTCAATTCTACTCAAACCAAATACCAAAAATGCAAATGAATGGCTGTGCCACCAAGCTGGGGCTGTGCATATTATTTGTGTTGAGTTCCCCAATCAAGATTTTTTTTCAAGCCTTTTAGCCTGTTTTGCATGCAGTTGTATGTATTTGTATGCTGCTATGCGGTTGCAGTTCGCTTGCATTGCATTGCTGTGGAGAGCGAGCGAGCGAGTGAATGGTATGGTGCAGGAAACAGGAAAATTTGAGTTGCCTTGTCAGTCGCTCGTAGCCAGTCAGAGGAGTACGTACACGCAAGTCGTCCGTCTCGTCCGTCATTCACTCGTGTTTGGTCAGTTAATTATCTTCAGAGTAATTCATCCTTATCTGCACACGCAATTTTCTTGGAATCGTCCTACCATTACGAAGATCACAAAGTAAGCAAGTTAATTACAATTTAAAGGAAACAGCAGCGTCGTCCCCACCAGTCAACCCGTCCGTGAACGTCGTTTCTTTGGCCGCAGAAGGTCAAGTCTACAACTCGATTTCCTAATGTGGGAGAAGCTTCAAAGGTTCTTGTGTCCCTTAGCCATTCTTGTTGCCATCCTCTGTATCTTTTTCG
>VNWX01001799.1:0-13997 GCA_009869905.1 Ceratophysella communis | reverse complement strand
TAATGACTCATGCTTTTCTAATTTTGACCCATCCGGACTGAGAAATCGTTCAGGACGAAAGATTTCGGGATCTCCCCATACTTCGGGGTCATGATGAGTAGTATAGATGCTGGCGTAAACAGAAGTACCCTTCGGAATCAAATAACCACTGCTTAGCTGGACATCAACAGTAGTACAGTGTGGAACGGCATAGGATAATATGGACGTAATTCGGAGAACTTCATTTATGAAGGCTTCAGCGTATGGCAGGCTGAAAATTTGTGAATATACATTTTGAACATGGATAAAACCTCTGAAGGGCTACTATAGCCTTAGAATCGTGTTTCTTACCTATCCCTATCATTCAAGCTTGGCAATCTTGAACTACCAATGACTCTATCGATTTCATCCTGATACTTCGTTTGAATATCCGGATTATGAATCAAATACAAAATTGCCCAATCCAGTGTATTCGTTGTAGTGTCTGAACCGGCCAAGAAAAAGTCGGCCATTACAGATTGCAATGCGCTCTTTCCAGTTGATTTATGAAAAATAGAAGTCGGATCCTCCGTTTTCTTAATTTCTTGTAAATAGACATCAATGAAATCACGGGCATGACTGTCGGATAATGTGCGCTGATGTTCTTGAATAGTTTCCTCAAAAAGTTTATGTCGCGGAGCAATTGTTTTTAGTAAATTGTTCCAACCACTCCAATTCGGGAAAAATTTTGCCACGGCCGGGAAGCAAATTATGATCAAACCTTTTAAATCCATCCGAAGAATAGCCTCGGCGGTCCTAGTGTCAGAATTCTAATTAAGGCTAAATATTTGTTAAAAATGTATACAGTATGCCCAGCCATACGTTTCTAACTGATCCAGTATCCCAACTATTTTGGGGTCATCATGACAGTATCGCTTTCCACTCAACATGGTCCAGAGTGTATTGATACTGGCCAGGCCTAATCGGCGTTTTAATTCAACAGGCTTTCCATTTTGATTCTTGATCCATTCGACAAGTTCACTGGCTTCATCCAGGATTAACCCTTCCAAGCCCTTTTTTCCAAATCCGAATTCGCGCAATTGACGAATAGCAAATTTCCTTTGCTCACTCCAGGTCTTTCCTTCAGCAAGGATTATTCCTGAATTCGAAATCATCGTAAATTTAGAATCAGTTAAATTGCTCATTATGTAAAATACAAAAATTCAATGAAATATAGATACCCTGGCTGTCACCACTGACGAACACGCGAGCGGCTTCTTTATCGGGTCTCCCAGTTATACCCGGGTGGTTGAAGGCTTCTTTAATGTTATTTACTCCGTGTAGCACGATCGCCCTACATCACAGTAGTACAATATCAACTTATATCGATATCAAAAGTCAAAACTTGGAACATCGAGTCGCTTAGCTCCGGAAAATAATAAATTCCATTTTCAAATTGGAAATTAAATTCCATACAAAATATGCAATAAAAATCACTGTAGGTCGGTAACTAATCCAACTATAGTATTTTGCATAACTCTTACTCTTCCCCGGGGTACTTGATGCTGACTATGGGTCCATATTCTTTCACGAAACGGCTAAATGCCACATGGACTTTATTAGTAATTGACAGTGCATTCCCAAGTATTGGTAATCCTCGTGGACCTACAAAATATTTAATTATTTATTCCCTTAAAATTCCGTGGGTCATAATTCCTGTTGAAAGTTGAAAATTACCTCGCGGATAATTTCTAGGTTTTCGCCCAAGTCGGCAATAACACAACGTTAATGCAACAACAGCAAGATAAACCAAAATAGTTCCGTAGTTCGAAATGTAATCCATCTTCAACTTCAATATTTAGTAAATATTTCTAATAATTTAGCTAAAGCTCTGCTTCCAGTATATTACAATTTTATTACTACTAATCCTAATAAGATTTACTCAATGTAAAATCAGCTATAGCGCGTCTCTACATACCAAACTTGGTATCTTGTTAACCTTGAAGACGCGTTGATAAAAGTATCAACGCAACGAGTTGCAGACCAACTTCTTTAGTCTCACACTCTCGTCAGTAAGATTTAAGATTAGTAGGTAATGAAATACCCACTCAATGTAGAAGAAATTAACTACGGTCGTAAACTCATAAAAACCGAAAGTAGAAAATTTTTTAGCTGCTATTTCATTTCAGTACCTACAGTTTTCTACTAGCAACAGGAATGGTCAGTTTAAGTTTGACTTGAGTTGAGAAACTAAATAGACGCCATGCTATGCAACTAATGGTTTTATTGAGATAGTCTTATTTTACTGCCAGACTAAACTATCAAAAAAAAATTGGAATCAGATTCGGAATCAATCTTCAGGAATGGTGCAATAACCCAATCCACAATTCGTTTGTTGTATCAAATAAATTCGCCTTTAGGTTCCTGGAAATTTGGAGGTAGAAGTATGGCCCCAACGACAGCTACTGCTCCTTCTTTAGGTGTCAATGGATCTTGGTACTTGGTGGTGTCAGCTCCGACATATCCTGGATTCGTAAATTCATTGTTGAATTCGCAATTAAAACGTGATCGAAACGAAACGCGAAAAAGATCGTGTTTATAAAATCCCTAATATTTTTTCGCGTTAATTTCGTTTAATGTTTCTTTCAATTTTATTATAATTTGTTCTACATTATCGCCAGAAATCGATGTCATTATAAATTAATCCCAAAATTATAGTGATTTTGATTTATTTATTTATCACTAAAGTCGTTTTAGATTATATATTAAGCAGATATTTATATATTAAAACATAATGAGATATTGGATATTGGATTAATAAGAGACAAGAAATTAAGACAAGATGTGTACGTGTAAGTACTAGGTTTAAAGATAGGAGTTCCGTTCCTAGTAGGTCGTAGGTCATTGATATTCAATAAAGTTTTGTTTATGTTTAAATTAGTGACAATTTTTTTTTCAATTTAAAATGTAAATATTGTCTCGGAGTCAAATAAGTACATATTATCCTCTTTCCTTCATTACAACTAAATAGCGGTGCGCCTCCAGTACAATTTTTCCATAGACATTGTCAAGCGTGGGCAACGGCTTTCCGGGTTCACCAGAAATTCTAAAATTTTGCACCAGACTTTTAATTACGAGAAACAACTGATCACGAGCCAAGACTTCTCCTGGGCATGTCCCGCCGACCAATTAAGAACGGAATCAGAGATTCATGTTTTTCAAATTTTAACCCATCTGGACTGAGAAATCGTTCAGGACGAAAGGTTTCGGGATCGCCCCATACTTCGGCGTCATGATGAGTGGTATAGATGCTGGCGTAAACAGAAGTATCCTTCGGAATTAAATAACCGCTGCTCAGCTGGACATCCACAGTAGCTCGGTGCGAAACGGTAGTTGAAAATATGGACGAAATTCGGAGAACTTCATTAGGAAGGCTTCAGCGTACGGCATGCTGGAAATATCAGAAATTAACATTTAAAAAAAAGTTCCTTAAGGGACGATAATTGATAATTTAAGCCCCAAAATAGCATCTTACCTATCCCTATCAGTCAAACTTGGCAATCTTGAGCTACCAATTACTCTGTCAATTTCATCTTGATACTTGTTTTGCACCGTCGGATTATGAATCAAATATAAGATAGCCCAATCCAGCGTATTCGTTGTAGTATCTGAACCCGCAAGGAACATATCGGCCATTAAAGATTTCAATGCACTCTCTCCAGTTGATTTATGAAAAATAGAAGTCGGATCCTCAGTTTTCTTAATTTCTTGCAAACAAATGTCAATGAAATCACGAGCATGACTGTCGGATAATGTGCGCTGATGCTCTTGAATACTTTCTTCGAAAAGCTTATGTCGCGGTTCAATGGTTTTTAATTTTAATAAGTTGTTCCAACCACTCCAATTCGGAAAAAATTGAGCCAAACCCGGGAAGCAAAGTATGATAAGACCCTTTAAGTCCATACGAAGAATGGCTTTAGTTGTCCTGCGTTAGAATTTAAAATAAAACTGCGTTCAAAAACATACTATTAAATGTTCTGATTGTTACATTATTTATGACCATACGTTTCCAACTGATCCAGTATGCCAACTATTTTCGGGTCATCATGAGAGTATCGCTTACCACTGATCTTGAGCATCGTCC
This sequence comes from Ceratophysella communis, assembly GCA_009869905.1. NCBI lineage: Eukaryota > Metazoa > Arthropoda > Collembola > Poduromorpha > Hypogastruridae > Ceratophysella > Ceratophysella communis. Next base: position 9,895 of record VNWX01001799.1, on the reverse strand, counting down.
AGAGTGAATTGATACTGGCCAAACCTAATCGACGTTTCAACTCAACGGGCTTTCCATTTTGTTTTTTGATCCATTCGACTAGTTCACTTGCTTCATCCAGGATTAACCCTTCCAAGCCCTTTTTTCCAAATCCAAATTCCCGTAATTGACGAATAGCAAATTTTTCGTTGCTCACTCCAGGTCTTTCCTTCAGCAAGGATTATTCCTGAATTCGAAATTAACATAAATGTCGAATTAGGTCTCGAATTATGTTGAACGCATATATTTTCAAAGACAGAAAAAATATAATTATATAGGTACCCTGGGTGCCACCAGTCAAGAACAACGCTGCACGCTGCAGCTTCTTTTACTGGTCTTCCATTTATACCCGGGTGACTGAAGGCTTCTTTGATGTGATTTACTCCGTGTAGCAAGATCGCCCTACATCAGAGTTAGTGTAATCAGCATCAACTATTCAAATTATCAAAAGTTTAAACCCAAACGAATGGAAACAGAATCAAATGGGGTCTCGCTATTACGTTCAACAACGATTTTACACTGAATTCCGTCTTTAAATATGCAAACCATGTAAGCCGCTAACTTCTATTATTTGGCACACTTACTCTTCACCAGGAAACTTGAAGCTAACTATAGGTCCATACTCTTTTACGAAACGGGAAAAAGCCACATGAGCTTTATTACCAATTGTCAGCGCGTTTCCAAGTATTGGTAGTCCCCGTGGACCTGCAAAATATTTATTTAATTCTTGTTACCCTAAAAGTCCGTGGTTCATTCATAATGGAATTTAAAAATTACCTGGCGGATAGTTTCTAGGTTTTCGCCCAAGTCGAGAATAAAACAATGTCAATGCAACTACAGCAAAATAAACTAAAATTGCTCCAGAGTTAGAAATAAAATCCATTTTCCACTTCAACATTTGACAAAAATATTTAAATTTATTAGTCAATCAATCATGGTTCTGCTTCCAGGAACGAAATGATGCAACAAGAATCCTGCCATAGGAATAAAATAGGTATTAAAACTTGTCTCTAGCCTGTATTTGGCAAAAGTGCAGAATAGGATGGCTTATCGTGGTAAAAGTATTAATGTAAGTCTGTGTCTATTGATTCCCATGCGAAAATGACAAAGAAGTACATAGAACCAACGCCAATGGTCGAAAATCATTTGGTCAAAAAGCAATTTGTCGAAGAATTTTTTTTTGTGGATCGGATCATATGATAAATTAAAATAAAACTAACTGAAAATCGTATACGTTCGAATACTGTGTTTTTGTCAACATATTTAATTGTATAGCTAAATTAACTGGTGATAAGCCTTAAGTCTCTGTAGCCGAGAATACGGGACAAGAGCTTTCGAGGAAAAGGCAATTTCTTTTGGCCATAAAAATTCGTCCATGTGAACGAAATCTTGTTCACCTTGATAATATATGCTTACTTGTAGTAGTTAAGTTATATCTAGTCTCTATCTACTTGGGATATGGTAAATTACTTAGGTATGTATTTTATTTTAAGGTAGGGTAGCGGAATACATAGAAAAATTAATTAAGGTAATAAAATGAACAATTTATGCACATTTTTCTATTTATTTATTTACACACCGGAATGGTCAATCTCAATTCAGTATGAAGGACTGAGTGAAAGCAATGTTATACAATACAATGGCTTTATTGAGAAGAAATTAGATTGTTGCCAGATTAAACTTTCAAAACATGATACTCCGGCGCCCGGAAAACTTGGGATTGGAATCAATCTTCAGGAAGTGGTCCATTAACCCAATCCACAATTTGTTTGTCATGCCAAATAAAATCTCCTCTCGGTTTCTGGACATTTGGAGGAAGAAGTGAGGCCCAGACGATAGCTACTGCTCCTTCTTCAGGTGACAAGGGGCCTTGATACTTGGTCATGTCGGTTCCGACATATCCGGGATGAATGTGGTTGATTATCAGGTCCTTCTCGGGGTACTTTTCTGTGAATTCCCGTTGTTGAATTCGGGTCAATGCTGACAAGGCGACTTTGGAAACGGAGTATGAAGATTGCTGCCAACCGTTTTCAACGTGAGTTCCCAATTTTGCGACCCTGTCAATATGAACACGTGTCTCTTAAATCGCGTACACACAAGGAGAATCGAGGTTTCGTAAACTGCCTCTTCTTGTCTAAATTTTGATATTATCAAGTTTATATTATGAATTCGCAAAAGATTTTAAGTTTCTAGTTCAACTGAAAAAATATTTTAACGGAAATAAACTAATCATTTCAGAAACTTCGTCCAGCTAAACGATTTATTACACGGCAAAATGGACTAGAACATCGAAAAAATTCATACTGATAAATTTGACTTACTCTACGTAGGCCTGAAAAATTTGAAGCAGATCATCGAGAGTTAGCTGTTCATCTGCAAGTTTTTTACGCAATTCAGTGGCAGCTGGTTCTTGTCCATGAACAGTTCCCAAGTATCCTAGTTTAAAAATTTAAACCGATTTAAAAAAAAGTTATTTCGTTAAGTTCTATCATTGGCCCTGAATACTTAAATATGGCAGCTTTACCTCGCATACTCGAAACGTTGACAACCCGGGCATGTGCCTTTAAGAGCGGAAATAATTCCTGGCAAACGTGTAAAGTGCCCAAGAGATTGACCCGTACGATTTCTTCTGCTTGTGGTCCAAAGTTTTCCAAACCAATAGAAGCAGTTGAAGCACTTATGCCGGCATTGTTTACCAATATATCGATTGCTTCGTTGCCATATTTGTTCAGCAAATATTTTTTCAAACGAGCGATGCTTGCTTCATCGTCAATATCCAGCTGATGAAATTGCGGGCTAAAGCCCAACTGTTTTAACAAAAAAATTGAATATATGAGAATAGCTCGAAAAATTTATAAACCTACAAAAATCAAATCACCTTCTGACATTCTTCGACAGCCTTTTCTCCAAGTTCCGGATTTCTAGCAGTTAAATAGACAATTCCATCGAATTGCTGACACAGGGCTTTTACAACAGCGAGACCTATGCCTTTGTTACCCCCAGTGACCACAGCTACTTTGGGTGACATGACTATGTCGGCTGAAAAAAACTAAAAACCGATCCTAAATCCTAAAGGTCTTTTGACAGTGCAAAATTATCCCAAGACAGCTTAAGACATGCCAGCAGATCCCGGTATTTTCATGCTGAAGAGCGGTTAATGATATAATGCTCAGGAACTTCAATGGGCAAGATTTATACATCCTAATAATCCAGGAGGATAGTACTAATAAAATCGTAATGAACCTAATCAAATTCATGGCGTTGGTAATTACCTCTGTTGATTTAACTGACTTTTTTCATTAGACGTAAATCATCGACCATCGATTAGAATAATGCGTGCACCAAAAGTTCTGCCGCTGCCGCAGTACGCTTTAAATATTCGAAGTATGCTTTGGGGCAGTAAATATAAATGATCACCTATGCTGCCATGCAATCAATGTTATCATGGTCAATATTTCAGTGAATCTATGGAGTAAATCCTACAGAAATCTTCAAAACACAGTCCATTTCGCTAGAACACTAATATTTTTATTCTAGAAAATTTTATGTCCTTAAGATCCATGAGATCTATCCAAGAATAGAACCAAAGCCAATTGAAAAGGAATTTTTATATTTGTGTCTGATTTACATTGATCGCTCATATCACATTTGCATTAATTTGTAAGATTTACATGGGTTCCCGTTTTCTGTTCAAATTAAAAAATTTAGAGTTATCTGCCTTAAAATTGAGAAGGCAGGGGTCCATTGACCCAATCAATAATGTCCTTATTGTGCCAAATGAATTCCCCTCGTGGCTTGTCCACGTTTGGGGGAAGCAGGGCAAGCCAAACAATGGCTTCGGATCCGTATTCAACGGTGTTAGGTCCTTTGTAACTGGACATGTCCGTGGCGATATATCCGGGATGGACGTGGTTGACGACAAGGTCTCTTTCGGGAAAGCGCTCGTTGAATTCCCGTTGTTGGATGCGGCTCATGGCCGATACGGCAATTTTAGAAGCCATGTACGCTGAATTCGGCCAGCCGGCTTCTTCGTGTTTTCCTTGTTTAGTGGCTCTATAAAATATCAGGTAAATGATTATCCGTTAAATTCAATGGAAAGTAACAACAAGTCACTGTCTGAAACTCACTCAACGAAATTTTTAATATGATGGATGAGCTCTTTGTACATGAGCTGTGGGTCAGCGAGTTGATTCTTCAGCTCGCCAGGTTTGACTCTTCCTAACCAACCTATTATAGAAGATCATGGATTAACTAGTATTCCAGTGGTTACAAAAACTAATAATTATGTTGCCGCTAACTTACCTGCGGAGCTGGAAACGTTGACCACACGAGCGTGATCTTTCAGAAGTGGAAACAGCTCTTGACACACATTAAGCGTTCCGAGAAAGTTTACGCGAGTCGTTTCCTCAGCTTGAACTGCGAAAGGCTCAGTGGCGTCGTTCTTGAAGGCCATACCGGCATTGTTAATCAGGATATCGATTCCGTCAGGGTAGTTGTCCAGAAGATACTCTTTGAACGTTACGATGCTGGCTTCGTTGTCAATGTCCAATTGATGGAATTTGGGGTGGATTCCAAGCTGCAAATATTGGTGAAAATTAATAAAACTCGTTCTTAATTAAGGAAAATATTTTTGGCAAGTTTTTAACTATTAGAAACGCACCTGTTCACACTCTTCAACAGCCTTCTTTCCGAGTGCCTCGTTTCGAGCCGTCAAATAGATTGTTCCATTGAATTGCTTGGCCAGGGATTTGACCACGGCAAGCCCAATCCCTTTATTAGCTCCAGTGACAATAGCAAGTTTGGTAGACATTTTCACAAAAATATGAGATTTCTGAATTAACACAGCTGAAATTTCGGGGCAGTTTAAGTCTGAATGAAGGTTCCGACTCGAATGGAAGCGTTACAAGGCCAAACCTCCGGTGAAATCTATTTATTGAGTTTCGTGAAGGGCACTCAAGTTATTTTTTTTTTTACTTCAATTTGAGTTTGCGTTCAGCACATGATTTATGCAGAATATGACGTGATGGCATTCTTTTTGTTGAACTAGCCTAGTCTCTTGTCGGCTAGAAATCATCAAGTGCCAACTCAAGGACTGACCCACAAAAAAGCAAGTTGGAAAATACATTTGCATTAAAGTATATTTATTAAAGTTATGCAATGATTCATCACCAGTTATGTGAGCTAATGAAATGAATGACTCTAAGCCTAGTCCCATTTCTAATGTCGTATTTTACGGTATATGAAGCCATGTCTATGAACTATAACAGCTAAATGACTTGCGATTCAAGTGGTCGTGGGCACCGCTGATCAGCATTACCTAGCAATTTTTCCATTATCTTCTGGAACGAAATTAGGAGCTATGAGTAGCAACGTTTCGAAGTCGTTAAAGCCTGAAGCTGTTTTGTTAAATCTACTAAATGCAGTCAACCAAGCGGATTTCGATGTTAAAATACCAGCTAAACCTTATGCTAACACGTTTATTTCCAGAGGTCGTCTACTCAAAAAGAAATTAAATTCCTATAGATTTTAGAGATGATTTGAAGTGTTTATACGCTCTAGGGATTCATTAGCTTACACACGTTTGTACAGCAGTGTTTAACTAGCTCACATCGAAGCACCAACGGACTCGCACGAATTGTTTCAAAAAGTTTAGGATCTTTCTGTACATGGATTTCAGCATTGAGAATTGAGAATCCAAATGAATTTTTTGCCATTTATGAGTACTCGAGTCTTAAATGCTTCATCAATATTTTATAAATTAAAATAGTTAAATTAAAATATGCTCACGCACGCCCAGAAGCTTTACTAGGGGAGCTTATTTCGAAAATTTCTAATCACTGGGAAACGAAGACCATATTTGTACTTTGGAATTCGTAGTATTTATTCTCGGCAAAAATAGAGCAAGACAATACATAAGATATAAGAGTATTTCTTGACTAAGTATTGCATTGTCGCTGGTTTATATTTTTTTTACAAATAATTAGTTGACTCATTTATTCTGGACTCATTTCCTGCTCACCTTTCAAATAGCACTAGGAAGCGGGCCGTTGACCCAGTCAACGATTTCCTTAGTGTGCCAAATGTAGTCTCCCCGTGGCTTCTCAACATTTGGTGGAAGGAGAGCAGCCCAGACAATGGCTTGAGATGCATATTCAACTGTCATCGGTCCCTTGTGGCTGGTCATGTCAGTGTCAACATAGCCTGGGTGGACGTGGTTCACGACAAGGTCACGCTCGGCAAATCGTTCAGAAAACTCCCGTTGCTGAATGCGAGTCATGGCCGACACAGCAATTTTGGAAACTTGGTAAGCCGAGTTGGGCCAGCCATTTTCTGCATGCTTGCCTTCTTTGGTCAATCTTATGGTCAAAAGTCAAATTCAATCAAAATAGGCTTCAAATCGACTTAAAATTATGAATATTATATCGTATTTTATTTCTCACTCACTCCACAAAATTGTTAACTTGACTAACGAGCTCCTTGTACATGAGGTTTGGATCAGTGAATTGTTTCCTGAGCTCAGGGCTCTTTAAAAGTCCAGAATAACCTGCAATAATTATTGATTTTAATAGTTTTACATGCATGCTAATTGCAATCGTTTTATAAAATACATATTAGAAACTCCTGAATTCGTACCCAAAGAGCTGGAAACATTGACAACACGAGCATGATCCTTCAGAAGTGGAAACAATTCTTGGCAAACATTCAGCGTTCCAAGAAAATTAATCCGAGTTGTTTCTTCAGCCTGAACTGGAAACGGCTCCTTCGCATCATGCTTGAAAGCCATACCAGCGTTGTTGATGAGGATGTCAATGCCATCAGCGTGGTTGTCCATAAGGTACTCTTTGAAGGTAACAATGCTGGCCTCATTGTCAATATCCAATTGATGGAATTTTGGGTGGATTCCCAGCTAAAAAAAAAAGAAAATTTGCATTTCAAAATTCAAAACAATATCTTTTTCATTTTTAAAGTGTTAAATAAAATAACCATGACACACACCTGCTCACATTCTTGAACAGCCTTCTTCCCGAGCTCCTCATTACGTGCCGTCAAGTAAATAATTCCATCGAATTCTTTGGCCAAGGCCTTGACCACAGCGAGTCCAATTCCTTTGTTAGCTCCAGTGACAATGGCTACCTTTGAAGACATCTTCGAGCTTGTCTTCTTTGCAATTTGAAATACTAAATCTCAAAATAAATCAGCTGACAGATTGTATGCAATTCAGCCAGAGGCTCCCTTCTGTCTCCAATCAACTCAAAACTCGGACTGATCTTGCTTGAGCTGTAGAAATGCCCTATGCCTCTGTTCTCGAATGTGCTGCGCCTTGCTTTTTGCATTGCATGCATATTGTGCCTTGTGCCGCCGGTAAATGCAGACCGGCATGGGCATGCATGGCAAAATGATTGTATTCTATAGCTACTTTTACAAACTACAATTCGTTGTCAGATTGCCAATTGCCAACACCAAGGTCACCATGTAGATTTGCCAGGTATCAGCATTTAGGTAGTTCTTCATACTAGATTTTGTTAGATTTATTTCTCGGAATCGGTATTATACAACTTATATATTTTCAAAGCTGGATTAGATAATTTATTAAGTACCTATGTTAAATAGTAGTACCTACATAATTTGCTTGCAAAAGATCCATTCCAATTTGTCATTTTTTTATAAACCCAATCAAAAATTAGATTTTCATGACCAAATAAAGCACCTTCAATAGTTGGTTCATCCGTGACTTCATATGTTTTTCCAATAAAAATTTCGTTCTCTAGATGCAAAAAAATATTTTGTGCTTGACCGACGACCGTCAAATTTTGTATTAGAAAAAGCAATGAAGTTTTTCGGATAACGAGCAAGCGCTTGAGTATATTTTTGGAAGTATGATTCAGGATCTCATGAACTCATTTATTAGGCACATATTAACTGTTTGATTCTCTTTGTCAATGGTTTTCTGCCTACGAACTTGATCGACAATGCTTTGAAATGAAATGTTTTTTAAAACCAATTCAACTGAATCTTGATCTACTGCTTATTTGCTAGATTTTATTTCGATAATTTTTAAATTTTTCATTACGATTATCAAGTGTCAGTACAACCCTGGAAGCGGTCCATTGACCCAGTCCACGATTTGCTTATCGTGCCAGATGAAGTCTCCTCTGGGTTTCTCCACGTTCGGTGGAAGCAAAGCCGCCCAGACAATAGCTTGCGCCCCATATTCCGGAGTCATCGTTCCCTGGTTACTACACAAATCAGTGGCAATATAACCCGGATGGACATGGTTCACGACGAGGTCCCGTTCTGGAAATCGCTCGTTGAATTCACGCTGTTGTATCCGTGTCATGACAGACACAGCCATTTTGGAAACTTGATAGGCGTTGTTTGGCCATCCGGCTTCTTGGTGCTTGCCTTCTTTAGCCGTCCTGCTCGGTCATAAAAAACAACATTATTTTACATGCTAGTTTGATAAATAATTAAAGCGTTAATTATGTTACGTACTCAACAAAATTACGGACGAGGTTGATGAGCTCTTTGTACATAATATGTGGGTCACCCAATTGTTTCTTCAGTTCAGGGCTTTTGAACATTCCCAAATACCCTGTGGAAATTCAATATTTTAGTTATCGATGTATCGCGTCATTAAGGAATGAATATTTAACTATGGGCGTAGGCTTTTTTACCGAAAGAGCTGGAAACATTGACGACACGACCATGATCTTTGAGCATTGGAAATAATTCTTGACACAAATTCAGCGGTCCGAGAAAGTTGATCCGCGTAGTTTCTTCCGCCTGGAAACCGAAAGGCTCCTTGGCATCAGTCTTAAATGTTATACCGGCATTGTTGATGAGGATGTCAATCCCATCGGGATAGTTGTCCAAAAGATACTCTTTGAACGTCACGACACTGGCTTCATTGTCAATGTCCAATTGATGAAATTTAGGATGGATACCCAACTAAAAATTAAAACTTGATTTATGAAATTCGATCCAGTTTAACAGAAAATATTTATTATTTTGTCCAAAATTTACCTGTTCACACTCTTGGACAGCCTTCAACCCGAGCGTTTCGTCCGGAGCGGTCAAATAGACAGTTCCGTCGAATTCTTTGGACAAGGCTTTGACCACAGCAAACCCTATTCCTTTATTAGCCCCAGTAACTATTGCCACTTTAGTAGACATTTTTGTTGGAAATATTTTAGCTAGGTAAATTAATTAATCTGATGACAGTTCCGTTCAAAAATTGAATGAATGTCAAACCGACCGGCGAGCCTATTTATATTTGAAGCGCTAAATGATTGACGAGCAATACAGACTTATAAGAGCCTATAATCAAGTCATTTAACCTTCAAATTCAAACATTACAAAAATACAAACTCAACGTTCCAGGCATTGTGGCTTGTGGCCTATCCTACCCGGACAAAAAATCGAAATGCTGTGCTCAACAGTAGTGGACATTCGGACAACCCGAGACTGGAACCGAATCATGATTCATAGATAAGAAAAAAACCTACATAGTCTGAAGTCCGATGAGCATCAATCGTTATTCTCATAACCTGGCATTGCCTCACAAAACGTTCATCAAAATAAGAATCAATAAAAAATATAACAGGCTTTCGTGTAGGATGGTGACGGACGAGTTGATGGTTCACGTTGTTTAAAATGTTGTTGAACTTCTTGAAAAGCGTTAGCGCTACCACCGCACCGTCAACGTTTACGCGTCGTCCGCTTTCATCTTTAAGCATACCTGAATGTTTAATTTTTGTCGATTTTATGGAGGTATTCAATTAAAATCAACGTTCTCAATGTTTAAGTGCTATTTCATTAAATAACAATGCTTGTGTAATTTTTCGATTTGTATTTGTCCATAAATCGTTATCAGCTA
>VNWX01001798.1:0-13999 GCA_009869905.1 Ceratophysella communis | reverse complement strand
TACCTGTAAAGTGGGTTATTTATGGATAGCAGATGACCAGGCAACAAAGTGACATGCGACAGGTGACATCCAAAATCTGAGTTTTTCTGTGATTCGTGGTACTTAGTTGGTTTTTGGTTGTTTGTGGGGCAAATTTGGACTTTGGGCTTTGGGCCCTGTGACAGCGGAAGCGAGCCAGGTTCTCCACTGAGGAAGCAGGTGATGACTTATGTGACGCAAGGCATAGTCTCAAGTCTGGGTAAGTCTGGTCGGATACATGGTCCGCTCTTTGGCGCTCGAGGCCGAAAAGAGTAAAGACACGCACTAACTCTAGGTCGGAAGATTTAGCTCACTCGCGCTACTAACGACCAGCCTTAAGAGATAAATTAGAATTTACCTAAAGGTATTTTGTATAAAACATCCGAGCAGACCCAGAGACAAATCTCTCCTCCCCGCGTCCCCCCCGGCCCCCCAAATCTTGTCTTCCTGATATTGGTTTGGCACCACCACATTTTGGTCATTCAAACCGGATGGAACAGCATAGCCGAGCATAGAGAGGAAGTGCTACTTTTCTAATTGGGCATTTGTGAACCTGCAGAGGATCATTTGAACAGCATCTGGCCACCAGAAGCAAAAAAACGTTATTTTACCAATGGTCGGTAACTAGTGAAGATTTGAAAAGCGCGCGTTCACACATATAAAAATCTCAGTTTTGGCCTACTTCATTTCAAAAATTCGTATTTCCGGTCTTATTGGTCATAGGAAGTCGGCCAAAAGCGCATTTTGTAGGTAATAGATGGCAGAATACGATTTTTTGTGTTTCGTATAGTTAAAATATAATAAACAAGGTGAATCAAACAAAGCAAATTTCAGAAAGGCAATTGTCGCTAGGCAACTTTCGCGTGGGCAGTTGTCGCTGGTCAATTGTCATAGATTATTTGTGATGTATGCAGTACAATATCAAACTTAATAAATAGTGCGTATGGAGCCGTTTTCAAGATAATAGCAGTAACAGTAAGCATGCGAGTTCTGAGGTATTTGATATTACAATGTTATAGCCGTATCTTTTGTGATCCACTTTGATTCTGGAGTTTGTAATTAACTAATATAACTGCGCATCTAGGTGCCATGGATTAATCTCCATTCAGCGTAGCCATAAGGCATCTAAACGCAAGTAAGTACATAATATCAAGTTTCAACCCTTTTAGCAATATGTCGCTATTCGTTCTGTAACGAGAAAATGAAACCGGCACTAGTTTACACGACTGAATTCGTATACATATACATGGCTAATTTAATTTTTAAGCTTAATTAGCTTTAGAATTTGGCCAGATGCTGAGAACGATTGCTCGGGGTGTACGACATACTACTCGCAGGTCTGAGCGATGGCCACCGAATTCCATGTTTCCCACTGCTACCTCGCTTTTTATCCAGTATTTCTGGTTCGGGTGGTGGCACCCAGTCTGGTAGGAGCGTGTTCTCAGAATAATTCGATCTCTTTAGCCCTGGGTTCATTTCAGGCACTTCTCCGCCCCCTCCGCCTGAGTAAACATTTGTTGTACTAGTAGCCCTTTGCAGTGAGAGACGAATGGGCTTTGTCGGTGGTTCTGGCTTCTGTCTTGACTTTTTTGATTCAGATGACCGCTTACGAAAGTAGCCGTTTTCGGTACTCGGTCTTCGGGAATCAACTGAGCAAACGGAGCGAGAGTCGCTGGTAGTTGCTCGACGGAATGTTTCCCATAGTCGTGTTTTGAGGGCTCGCGTATCTCCGTTTCTGGAAGAAATAGGTAAGAACATTGGTAAATTGTGATTCTGCGACAATTGGGCGGACGACAGTTGGGCGGCGACAATTGGGCGGGGCGAACAATTGTTAGTCCGACAATTAGGCGGGCGACAGTTGGGGGGATCAAATTTGAAAACCAATCTTCTCCACCCTGAAGTGAACTCAAATATTATTTCAGGCGGTCTACGGGATTCAGCGCATTACGGTTTCCTAACCAAACCAAGTATAAACACCATCTGAATTTTCTTCGGGCATTCGCAGCGAAATCTGACCTAAACTAACCCAAGAAAGGAAAATCGTTCCACGCTCTATCTCTGCGGGCGCTACAGCGGTAAAATCAGTCCCGGCGTGTACGTTCTCCTAACCTAACCTTAGAAATACAAATGCCGCAGTAGTCCATCACAAATCTGTCCTATGAATCATGATGTAATCCAGTACTTGCATAATTCATCACCAAAACCTAACCCTGCGGGCGCTACACAGCACAGACGGCGAAATCAGTAAAGGCTAAAGGCGGACGTTTTCCTAACCTAACCTTACGGATAATAAAGTCACAGTCATGAAATGCATTAGTATCTCTTGATCAGTACACACACAGGCAGACTAGATTTTGATCCGCCCAATTGTCGCCGCCCAACTGGCGCTCGCCCAATTGTCGCCGTACGGTAAATTATCATCCGGAATCAGAATTATAGATTAATATAATAATATTCAAATTAAGCAGCTCTTCTCTTACCTTGTTGAGGCGACACTCGGGGGTCGTGAAGGACTGCTTGAACGTTTGTTTTTCCTTTGAAGCTTTGGGTTGCTCGGCCACAATTGTCTTTTGAGTACCTTTCTGGAAAACGGTCACTGACTGGGAAGCGTGAAGCATATCTTTTCGGTGGAGCAATTCCGTCACCTGTAATGATGATTCAGTACTATTTAGAAACTTTAGCCAGGCGCGTAATGAATTCAAGCATTCATACTTGACTTGCTAGTAAGCGGATGTTGCGAGAGCATTTCTTGTTTCGAATTCAGAAGCTGATTAAGTGAACTGATTACAGATAGATTAAGTTTCCATATGGAAATACCTGTTCTTCGAGATAAGAAATTCGATGCTTGAGACGAACTGACTCTGTTCTGAGATTATCACGTTCCTTGGTGACTTTGTCCGTATCGGATCGAACTCGCTCACTTTCGTCTTCCCAGAACTTGTGTTCCTTCTGGAGCTTCTGAACCAGGCCATGGACCTCTCGCTTCTCTCCGTTCACTTGCTCCAATTTGGCGGAAACCAGGGCTAGTTCCTCCTTGAGCATCTGCGGGTCAACCAAAAATGTGTCCTACTATTAAAACACGACTTGGTCATTATTTCGTGAGGAAAAAGGGAAATTCAACTGAGTAAATCCCGTTTTGCAGCATTTGCATAAATATCCACTACGAAATTATGGTCCGTAGCCGGGTGATTACGACGTATGCGAGAGTATAATTAGTGGACTGATACTGAGCATTAAGACGGGTACAGAGTTCCCAGGTATGATTAAAAGGAGCCAATTATTCATCTTCAACACAAAACTTTTAAAAAAAACTCAGGAGAGGGTTCTTCATTTTGGGATTTGGGCTTTAAGGTAGGATTCACACCTTCAAGTAAGCAAAGCGATAGTATTAAGAGTTATTTTGATTGGCAAATTCGATTATGAATTTCTCAGAGTTGTGCGCGTGGGAGGGCTATGGGGCAAAATGGTAATAATGTCATTTAAAAATAAGTGGATTAAATATAGAAAGCCCGCAGCGAGGTTGGACCGATAACAAGCGTCTCAAATAACCGCGACTCGTTTGACCAGGAACGCCAGAACCTTAAGCTTGGTTGATAAATGTTAATGTGCCTGAAAGACGGAGAAGGGCTCATTAAAGAAGTGTGTGTTCCTTACATGGAGTTCACGATTGGGAGCCCTAGCGGGTGGGGCGGGGGGTATGAGTCTCATGACCACAATTCTGAGAGGATATGACCCCAGCTCACACCCCATCTCGTCACCATTGTTGTTGTCTTCATCCAGCCAAAACTCCTCCACACGGTTCACGCCTTTCGAAATCACCATCGTCCCATTCAACTCAACGATCCTGTCCAATTCAAATCAAAAACAAGAAAAGTAATGGGCAGATTAATTATTTGTCGATAATGAGACTGACAGAAACGAGTTATAGCTTTGCTGACGCTCAGGTACCCACGCAAAATATGTCCCATCACGCGTAAAGACCAATATGTACTTATCAGCACGGTTGCCTACGCTAATTCGGTTGGAAAGAAATAAAGTATTGTCGCATGCTCAAAATTGATAACGTTACGTTAGCTAACGATACTTTTATTTTAAAAAAAACGTTCAGATGCTTACATAGCTGTAATAGTAGAACAAAAAAGCATGGAAATCTACGTGTTGCGCTATGTACTGTACGTTAGGATGCCAATAAGCTTTCTCTCAGTATATCAGTACCAAATCCCTTGATTAGTCTCTGTGTTTTTTATTCAAATTGTGCGTACAATGTTACACGCATAGACGCCATAATGAAAGCGAAGCATGAAGAGTCTGGCACTTCCACGCCACATTACTGATAAATTGAAATTCCGAGACTGGGCGGTGGAGCGGAGTCTGGAATGCTGCCATGCTCGCACGAAGATAAGCCGATAGCGGGTATTCCGATAACTCAAGTGTCAGCCTGAATTAAGCGTGGTTGTGTTTATGCGTGGAAAGGGATTGATAAGCTCAAGAAACTTGGCGTCAATTCAGCTCAAGTTCATCCATCACTACTGGCACTTTGAGCTGGAGAGTGGCTCAAGTCCTAATCCTTCGCCTCGTAATCAGGAGTCATTACAATTACTCTTAATGACAAGTGAGTCAACAGACGAAGATGCTCATCAGCAGTCCTTCTGCATCGCCAATTCAACCACAAAGCAAAGACAAGAAGAGTAAATAAAACAAGTCAGGGAAACGAACCTGTCTCCGCGTTTCAGAGTTTTCAAATCATCCCGAGTCCATGTTACATACGTTCCTGTTCGATCTTCACGTTTGCCTACAGTAAAAGACCCGTCCTGAGCATCGTAAACCACTTCGAAGGAGTGCAGGGCGATAGGAATATTTTCTGGCATTGACCTGTGAATTAGATGAACAGAGAATAAAATATATTAGTTATACATTGATTACACGCCTAAGGATCCGGGGTTCAAAGCTTTAGTTGTTTTAGTGCAAGAATCAGAATATTTTGCTTGTCCGAATCGCATTGGTCGAAATCTTAATATAACCTATATGAATGATAAAATTTCAAATAAATCCAAGGATTCACCATTGTTACACTACAGTACATGTATATTCAGTGGTAACAAAGAACAAGACTTCGAGCTGCCTCACAACAAGCCTTTAGGTTCATTAAATAATTGAGCGTGGTGAGCCAGAAAGAAAAAGCACACAGGCTGTCACTCCATTGTAATTTGCTTGCGAATGAGAAAATAAGTGCCCATTGTTAGAAAAAAAAGTTCCCAGGATGATGATTCCTTCTCGTGCATATTTGCGTATGCATGTGTGCAAGGCCTAATAAAAACTGTTCTTCTACTACTATGTATTTAGTATCTTGTATACTTTTACTCTGATCTGAATTCATTCGCTCGGACAAATCTAAGTTCCACACGGCACGACATTGAATCAGAATTCTAGAGTACATAAGTAGTAATTTATTTAGTCGAACTTGGGTCCTGCTGCAAAGACTTCACCCTGTTCAACTCTACAATCATGCTCTTAAAGTTTCAAACAATGTGAATTGTTGGTTCACAATGTGGAGTAGAATAATAATGAGAACAATTGATGAAGAAGATTCTATGTTGTTGATGACGATGAGATTTATTAGTATTGTCATCTCTACATCGTTTCCAAAAAGCTTGGTCGTGACATTGGCTGAATACGTGATTTTATGAGGCAATTTAGGCCGGACGTGTTATTTACAATCATCAGTCATATGGCGACTGGTGACCTTCACTTTGAATCGGGGTTTCACTGCTTGATGCGCCTTTTTCATGCCGATGATATATGTACGGTATTTGAAGCCATTCGAAAATCTAACATTCAAACTGCCTTATGCCCAATCACAAATGCTCGTAAAAATTAACTGAGAAACAAAATTTAATTAACTTCAAGCATATGAATCGTTCTGTTCTTTACAAATTTTATGTTTTTACGAAGTACAGCTCACAAGAGAATTTTGAAATGAAATCGACGCCATGTATTTTACTGATATATGACTGACGATAACAAATTCGGCAATAACGCACGTTCTAAGCATAACAAACATCCCTGACACACTCGGCACAAAGTTTGGTTTACAGAGATTGTAATCTCGCTGAAGAGATCAATTACTGCTAACGGCTCTTGAGAATCTTCAAGTATTTATTAAGCAGTTAATGCAAATGGAAAATCTGTGTACGATTCTTCATCGTCTCAATTACAATTTACAACTGGTAATACATTAGCCGGGCTAACGCTTTGCTTATGGATTCGAAGAGTTTTGGGCTTTGGCATTTGGGCGTCGTTATATTGGTAATACAGTGCCGAGAGTCGATTACCGGATATGTTGAAACTAATTAGATTTCAAAGGGCTCTGAAGTAAGGCTGACTAACTGGAATTTAAAAAAATCCTTAAATTCAACACTATATCGACCTAACAAATAATTTTCCTGAAGCGACAAATTTGAATAACTTTGACTTTTTTGTGAAAATCGATCACGCATCGAAAAATCCAATATAAATTAACAGAACGGTCTTCAATTGACACATATGCTTTCAACGAAATTCAGTGCAAATTCGTGTTAAGATCAAGCTCAATGACAGTTGGCGAATTGAGTGATTGGGGGTAGGGCTCTGACTGAATACCGATCAGTTAAGTTGGCTTCATTGAGGAGTGTGGGAAAGACACGAGGGGCATAAAATGTGATAATGACACGTCCATCGTCCATCTCGTCCACTTTACGACCCTCCACTCTGATTTAAAAGACTCATTCTCTAAATTCATGCAAACAGCAGATGTATTTCTCGTAAAATCTACGAAGTCAGAGCGGAGATGCGCTCCAGTGTTCACCTTACTTCTTGAAAACAAGTTTACTATTATATACACAACAACCCCAGACTGACTGCTGGCTGGTGAATGAAAAGAAAGTATGAAATTGCAAAATGTTTTTAATATATAAGGGGAAAAAAACGGTTACGGACCAGTCTATAGGGCTAGTATTTTGTACGTGAAATGTGCATAAATACAATATCACGAATAATGCGAATGAAGTCCGAGCCGGACTTCGTACGTGCCTGGCATCCTCCTTGCAAAAAGTTATCATAAAATGTAATAATGTATGTATTGTTAAGCGCCCAAGCCGTTTTTTATACCGTAAAAACTGATTGGATTCAATTACTTTGTTTAAGGCGATGGTATAAAATGTATGCGTCAGAAATTTTAGGCTAGCTTTTCAGCTCGGTAATTTCGCTTTAAAATCTGGCTGAATTTTGCTTACAAGTTAATTTACGCATAGACTTCGACTTGGCATTACCTAAATATTGAGTGGAATTTGACACTTCGGCTCAGCCAAAGTCACAGCAGGAATTCTGAATACCTGATTGCCCCGCTTATTATTTAATGCAATTAAGCCCATGGAATAGATCACGCCGTGGGAGGTCAGGCGGACGATGCCCATCTAATTTAAAATGCATTACTGAGACTTGCAGACATAATTCCTCTCTACTTTTAATTAGAATATGACAGTTTTCAAGTTTTAAACCTGTAGCGTTTCAAGTCTCAAGTCGTCATAAAAACATGAACAACTCAACATAGCGGAAAAAATGACTTGAGGCAAAGAAACGCATAATAAAAAATACTAGTTATTTTAGCTTTTGGCAAAGTTTTGGGAAAGAACGAGAAAAGGTCACGCGCACAATAAGAGTCAAAGGTTAATAATGTATGATAAAAGCAAACCAGGAACAAGGAGGCATAAAAAAAATTATCATGTTTTTTGGAATTTTTCAATCAAGAATCCAAGCGTTGTTGCATTGTAAATTGTAATTGTACTTTTGAGTAAGGGGTGAAAAAGCCAAGCCACACACAGACGAAGGATTTGCTATAATTTTGAGTACATTGGTAACATTTACATGCGTTTTTTTTGTGTGTGAATTTATGCCGTGAGGCCAAGAGCTTATATAAGACGGATTATCATGATTATTTGATACTCACGCAAAGAGGGAATTCTCAGTTCGTTTCTGAAATGCATCATTGTCATCGAGAATCGTGTGAAGATTTCGTCTCTCTTCTTGTAAATTCATTAGGTTCAGCTCCTCACGTTCCAACTCATATTCCAATTCGGCTTGCTGAATTCGGACGTCGATATTGCTGTAGGAATAAAGCATAGATTAAAATAATTAAATATGGATTAATATATAAGTGAACCGGTAAAACCCGCGCTTTTTTCTCAAAAAAGAGTAAATACAATATACAAAAACTAGGCTGATTTCCGACCTTTCGAAATTTTGAGTTTAGGTGAAAGTTATGACTAATTTTCAGTTTTAATTCGCGTAGCTCTACTTCAATTTGGGGTAGTGTAATTCACCTCCATTAAGTATTGACATTTTGATTGTAGCAGTGGCCTATTTTAGGGCCTATTTTAAGACTCTAAGATCATACCCCACGCTACGGCATTCAGCCGAATCTAACTGAAAACAGCCGAATACGGTTAAGGCCTCGTATATTGGTAAATATATGCAATTTTTAAAACAAAATTTCGCCGTTTAATTTGCATGAAAGTGAGCCCATTAGAAAAAATTCGGCGCTCAGACCAGATGTATTAAAACACTGAAAACACGTCTGCGTCGCGTCGTAATGTCAGTCGCCTTGAAAGTAGACAGGAAACGCTCCGCCCTGTAGACTGTTCAACTGCTCATCAGTGACGTGCTGAGTCACATCGGACTCATCAGTAAATTGCTCCAGGAGTTGAAGTTGAACTACCTTTGACACTCTGCCTGTAGTTTACACAACAAACACGCAAACAACTTGAATTTGTTTCTGCACTGCTTTAAAAAAAATTCACAAAAGAACTTGAAATTGAAACTGGTGAGAATTCGCTGTACAATTAAGCAAACTTCTACGTCGTATTACTTTCTTTATGCTAGAGATCAAATAATGACATTGTCTGAGAATTCAGGTTTTTTCTTAACAAAAATGTTGGGCGTCCGGTGAATATTTGAATTCAATTATTATATACAAGCGTTTTATGTTGAAGCAATTAACGTGGACTAGCAATCATGGTATAATGTATAACTTATGAGTCTGCTGGCGGCGTGATGGCGGCAATGACAATTTGTCTGGTAATGCACGAAAAACTTGATTTTACAACAATCATCGGGTATGCAAAAACGTCGGAGCATTCAGAAATGAAATTTTGACGCATTGCTTGCTTATATTTTATGGTACAAAATATTCGAGGTAAATCATGCGAGCTTTGACTTTAAAAACTACCATTAGTAGTTTTTATATCTACACTAACTTGAAAAGCACGAACATAGGAAATGGTGTTGTAGCATTTAGATTCTTAATTATTGATCCACGCTTTTCGTGAAATATGATTTGATTATATGATCCAACCACCGAAATGCATGCTATGTATACTGTAATTTGCAAATGCTTTAAAATCTTGCCGAATTTAAATTTTGCAGTCTGGAAAATCCAAGCCACTAGAAAGGCGAGATAGGTACCTAACCAGTCCTATATTCGGCATCCCGAAAAGCATATTATTTATCAACTCATGGTTCATGGTATCACTTGTGAACAAAATATTGACTTCATTGACAATAAAACCGCATCCCTATCCCTACGCATATGCATAGGTAAGAGGGTTTTTAAGCTATTTAACCATGAAACCATCATCCTTTTAGTTGATATTGGTAGTCGTTTCGTGACCGGTGTGAAGTCATGAGTCGTAATTAACGTGTCTACCCCGTAATTATTATTGTTTAGTCTGAACTGGACAAAAATACATCGGCTTTAACGAATTTCAAAGTTTTTAAGTCTCAATGCCGAAAAACGCGCGTTTTATATGTATAATTTGCCCTCGATAGATAGTATTGCAATGGCGTTGGTTTAAATTTTCTGTTAACAATGGCGAATCGGCCGAATTTCTGTTGCCGAATTGTCCAAGTCTACAAATTTACTTACTCGGAAGGGTCGAGTCTCTCGAGCCGATGTGTGATTCTCTTGATTTCCGCTCGTTTGATCTCCATGTCCTTGTCCAGTTGACTGAGCCGCTCCTCAGCAGCCTTCCGCTCGTTCTCACTCAGAATTCGTAGAGAAACGACTCCACTGTCCGTGGATGTAATCGAGCCATGGACCAGTTTTCGCTTGGATAGTTTCCGCAACTGGGCTTGTAAACTGTCAAAAATCAAATAGATCCACGTCATTCTCAACCAGCTCTATCGAACTAATGAACGGGAACAAGGAGGGCTAATAGAGTCTAATCTCCCTAATCTGCCCTTATATGATTGCCCTCTCGATTGCTTATATACTCAATATCCCGCCTACTTAAATTGCTACAGATTGGAAGTGCCAAGGCGGCTCGATCCGACCATAATTCATCCAACACCTTTGGCTACTGATTGGGTTCTAATGAATAACCTGTTGATTGGATAGGAAAGGAATCAAGGATACATTTTGGCTTTTGCAAACCGGAAAATTTTCGCCTGTGGTGAGCACTTTTTGTATTAGTAATTGTATTTCTAGGTGCGCCGCTGTCATTTTTTGCAAACGCTTCTTAATAATCGCCGATATTTAAGCTGATGGAAAGTCGGTTGGTGACCTGACTTCTGGTTTTGGAAATTCAGATTCTCTCAGGGAATCAGAGCATGCAGAATTTTCTTCATCAACGATGTCTGATAATCCCAACATAATAGAATATACGCTAATTAGATCTCCGAACTCGTTCGAAAACTGATCTTCTACTAATTCTTACTTTAGAATCAAATGCTCTTTGTCCTTGAGGCTTTGTTTAAAGAACTCAATTTCTTTGAAGTAGTGCAGATCCCGGTCTCTATCTCGATCCTTGTTTCCGCTACTACTTCCACCAAGATGGGAAGAATGAAGGGATCGCGTCGTCCCACTTGACATCATTCCGTTTCGTTTTCGTCTCTGCTGTTGTTGCTGTTGCTGTAGACCCAGCGTTGACAAGGAGACTTCGATGTTAGCCATCTGTAACAACATTGACAAAACGGATAATTAATTAGGAGCTGGATTGAGTCAAGATCAGTCACGTAGATTTATCCAGCGCAACTTTGATCCTCTTGCTCAAAACTACCTAATTAAAACTAAAGTAGCGATTTCAGGTGAAGCGATGCATGTTGTCTGGTTCTGGTTGTTGTGTCTACTGCTGTTTTTCTAACTTCTGACTTACCTGGAAGTAGGTCAAGTACTAAACTTTCAGAGACAAAACATAACCTAATTTAAATGCTCGGAAACACGCATTTAGGCTGGATTTTCGCTAAACAAAAATTCCGAAAACTCTGCAAAATTCAGGCAAAGTTGATGGAGACGCTTGGCTAGCAAAACTTTTGAAACTGACTCACTGGCTTCAAGGCTAAAAAAGGACTTGAATTCGTATCAGCTTGCAAATTAGCCCGAACTACTTAATACTCATTTCTACTTCAATTAGTTGCAGTTCAGTAAATTGTGATTGTTAGCCGTGGAAGACACATGGCGTTACAGAAATAGAGGACTACAGGTGTAAAATTAGATCGAGAAATGGTCCATCCATTCATACAATACAACGTCCAAAAATTTTCATTCACACGGCATGACGAGAGCTCGAATCAGATCGTTTGTTACTCGCTACAAATCAGACAGACATGCGACCAGGCTCCATCATCGTTTTTGGGATTTGCATATCTTTTGTATTAACAATGTTAACAGTGTATAAATGCAGTATAACTAACACGACACGACACCTCAGTCAATTGATGATGAATTGGAAGCCGTCACGGCATGTCATATACAGCTAAATGGAATTCGGAAATGGTTAGTAGTAGCGAAAAAGTAAGCAAACTATGCATGACAGGGGCTCACAACAATGGTTATTGTATGCTCTGTCATCTGCGGATGCTTGAGACTAGCGGCATTTTTTGATGGAATTTAAAATTAAATTATACAAAAAAAATATTGCATTAATTGTTAATTTAAATTATACAGATTTTAAAAAATATATAATTAAGAGGGCCATTGCGCTGCAAAATTTTTATATTTTTGAGCTGATTAGTCGACTGGTAAGCAAAAAACTTATATGCGAGCTAGAAAGTGATCTCTTAATGCCAGGGTTCATCTGACTGCGACTCAAATGATCCGATCAGCAACCCCAATCTTGACTCAAATTGCCCTGGCTCCTGGTAAGTATGCAAAAAATGACTTTGTCATGATAATGATATGCTATTTAAAATTCTTGGCTGTGCTACCGCAGAGAGGGAAGTGTGGAAGTGTTGGAGGAGGCAAGAGTGCGTCCAATCAAATCAGAATTAGGATTAAGAATCCATCAGAATCTCATCAGGGCACCGAAGGATTCCAAACGACTCTCAGCATCTCCATTTACATAGTCGCTTAATTATTTAGATTTCCTCTCAAGCGGCAACTCAAGCCGCGTCGTGTCGAATTACTCACTTCTGCGGTTCTTTGGCGTTCCCAAAATAGAAAATACACATAATACACATGCAGCCTAAACTCAAGCATTCTGGCATTACAAAGGTAATATATTCCGGTTATCATAATACCAGATTCATTTGTCTTGGGAATGGCATTCAAAATAAAAATGAGAACCCCGGTTCAAATAGCATAGCTTGACGTCTTGTCATAACATTTGAAGCGTTGTATTAAGAAAATGCTACCGTTATCATAAAAACGCATGTAATACGAGTAACTTAAATCGGGTCAGATCATAAACACCATTCAATAATTTAAATTAAAATGTGAAATACTAAAATTCGTAAATTTCAGGTAAGAATTGGCTATAATAAATACTCAATGAATTTAAAAAAATAAATGATTTAAAATCCGCCAAATTTCTACTTACATGGGCAGTTATAGGGGTAGATATCAGGCACCTAGGTATTGATAAAAAATATCAATAAAAATTAACAGTATTCATAAATACCCGATAAAGATCTCATATTAAATTGACCCCATTTAAATACAGATAATATTCTAAAGCTCCTAATTCGGAAAGCGAACGTGCGGTGCATTAAATATTCTATTTGTATCCACAACCTGCCGACATGCAGAATTTAGATGCAAATTGATGTTGACAATGGAGTAGCCATAGAAAACAGAGATCAATCTTCCTCACAAGCATCATTAATTAAGCCGCTTTCTTCCTAGAAGCTATGATATAAAAATAGATGTCCATGAGCAAAGGTATTGTACGCTTGATATAGCAGCGTTGAAAGCTGAATAAGCGTTGATTAAATGGAAATGGCTGCTGGTGCTCATCGGTGTTTATGAACTTTCTTCGTGTGGGCTCTATGCACGAGTAGAGTTGAGAATCATATTGTTTATTTCAATAGATCATGTTACGCACACGAGCCAAGTCAGGATTTCAAATGTCAGATCTCAAGATGGATTAGAGTTGAATATTGAATTGAAATAGGCCTAATTAAAGCTCCATGCAATTGCTATGTGCTTGCTTCCATATCTTCTGTACCTGTCTCTTGCTAATTTAACCTGTTCTGCACGTATCGTTAAGCTGGACTCGTAATCAGCCTATTGTGCACTAAGGTTTTTGCAGGCTTGTAGGAACAGTTTGGAAAACAAAATCGTTAAGAAAAGCTTGTTATGTCATATACGATATTGAAATTTTAAGACGGTGCTCTAAAGGGAAAGCTTGGATGACCACACTTTGGTAATTTAACTTACATGGCTTTTTGGTAGGATTGAAAGACTAATTTTTGAATAATTCGGCTATTTGGCGGTACAATACGTTCCTGGAAAAGAAACTTCGCTTCCTAATTTTTAAATTTTCACATAAAAATATTGCCTGTGGTGATTTAGTCGGAGGCAATAAGTGAAATTTCAGTATAATGAGAATTCCAAAAATTGGCAAACCTAAGTGACATTGGCTTCGTAGATACCCGTATCGGATCGTGTAATACTCAAGAAAAAATTCATTGAACATTTCACAGAATTATAAATGCAAATTAGAACATGCTT
>VNWX01001797.1:0-14007 GCA_009869905.1 Ceratophysella communis | reverse complement strand
CACAAAAAACCCCATGTCGTTAGACACTATAGTTTTTAAACAAGAACTAGTCAAAGTCGCACTATTCAAAAATCGTTTTCAATTGCCCCACTTGACCTTAAGTCATTTTTCAAGAACCTCACCCAAAACTTTGCAATTTCTTAAAAATTTGTAATTAACTTACCCTGCCCGCTTTTCGGACAACTCTTCCGAGGGTATTCATGATATGCATCTTGAATATTGAAATGGATCCCTCACACAGTCAGGGAACAAAATCGACCAAGACACAACGTATGACACACTGCTGGAGGGAATCTGTAACTTTACGACGTGTTCTGCAAGGAAATAAAAAAATAAAATTACCTATTTACAAAATACAAAGAACAGCCAAAAGCATTTTACTTATTTTAGTAGCTAACGATAACTCTGTAACACTGATATTTACAACAACTATGTGCCTCGCGAAGCATTGGGATATCAAATTGAAAATAGAAACGTGAAAGTTAAAAACACAGGCACCAGAAGCAATTTAGGGCAAGTATAGTTAGAACACATTTTATATATTTATTTTGACAATTAATGCCTGTTCCTACTACTGAACTTTTGTATTTATGTTGATAATAAAAGTTTCGCCAGTAAAGTAAAAAGCACTCTCTCCCTCAATAAATATTTTGTAAAGTGTACTTACACCGAGCACCGCCGCGCCCTCATATTTAATATATGCTGTTTTGTATTATTAATTATGATATGAATCCTGACAATGAATTTCCTGAAAAAAGTCACTAAGTAGTTGCTAGTGGAATAAGTAGTACATATTTTATATTTTAATAACCGTATGCAAATCGCACATATTTAAAGCAATTTATGTCTTGGTTAGTTTTACCTCAGGTACTTTTATTGTACGTAAAATTACGCGCGTCTTTCTTGAGCTGCTGTCGCCGCCTTCCACTTGACAAGCTTCAAATCACAGGCGACAAGATGCAAGAGCAAGAGGTTCTATGTTATTCAGGCAGCAGCATGGGCCGAAGGTTAGCTAAAGACTATTGAAGAATGGCAATGAGATTGTATTGTAAATTGTAACACAAAGATGACAGAAAAACTCTGTGTAAAAAATAATGCAGTCACCAGGGAAAAAATAAACACGGAAGTCCAAAGTTCGTATATTCTTCTTTCCACTGCAGTGGATAGGTAGGTATGTATTTGATATTAAACTTATTGGAAACGCGCTGCACCAACCACGTGAAAAACTCCGAGCGTCTTTCAGTTTCCCATTTCCCATTCCCATTTCCTATTCCTATCTGCTATTTGTATGCTAAAGCTGCTGCTGCTGGTCACCGATTTCATTTTTTTCTCATTCCAAATTCCATTATTCGTATTTTTACCGGAATATTTCATTTCTCATTCCGTATCCGTATCAACAACGTATCCACCATTTTCAGGCGACTTTGCATCGATGAAAACGGTTTAACAATTATTTATAGTATATTAACTAAATCTAACTGAAATGTTATTGAAAAGTTGAGAATACTCCCAATGGAGACCTCCCAATACTACCTAAAACATGCATTTTTAGTCATTTAGTGTTCATTTCTTCACTTGAAAGATAAACGGAACTGGGATCAGAATTTCAGAATATTATTGAAAACAAAAGTTTTACGATCATTACGATCACGATTTGCCATGATGCGTATTACCAAAAAAGGATTGGATTTCTAAAGTGTGTAATCTGAACCGAAGTCGAGTTTTAGAAAAAATCGAAATACTTTACTTGACAGGTTTTTCTCTTGCTCCGAAAGATTCGTCTGCGAGAAGGCCGCTTTGGTAATGCTGGTAGGTAAGGCTATGAATCGTTTGGATGGGCGAGCAAATGGTGGGGTAACAATCCAGAAACCTTGATAAGTACTATTTAAAAATTAATTTGGCTTTAACAAAAATTAGAAGTGAAATGGTGGTTCCAGTTTATAATTTAAATATTTTTTACGTAAATATTGATCCAACATAACTTGTTGTAGAAGTGAGCTTTGTACCTAGTTGGTATTGGTAACATTGAGATTGCTTCTTCGATATGTTCTCTGTTTGGTTATTGGTATGCTTGGGCCCCATAGTAGTATATCATAATTTCCTAAATCATTTTAAGACTTGTGATATACCAAATTAAAGGTTGTTTCAATGCAATATTCTAATGGTAGGTATAGGCATCATATCATCTTAGTAACCTAACCTTACTTTTTGGAACCTAACCTAATCTAACCTTAGTTATAAAGCTCTAAAGATTGGGTAGATCCCACACGAAATCAATACCCATAATTTGTATTAGCATCAAAGAAAGAAGCACAATGCACTGGCCTGATAAAATAATTGGTAAACTGAGCGACAAGATCGAAACTGACAACTCACAATGGACAAAAGGATGAGCAGAAGAGGCTTACATACGATAAAACTGCTACATGAATTATCTTACTTATTACGCAGGTATTGTGTTTGTAGTTGTAATCAATAATTTTGTACGAGTGAGGGCCTTCTTACGTATATCCTACTAACAAGACGTAAACGTAGCCAAACCAGAGAGCAGGAGTAATAAAGATTTCCATTCTTGTGATTTTTGCATTTCTTATGCATTGTATAGCGTGAGTTTGAGCATTGTTGCACGGTACGGTATATGCAGTCGTAAGTCTCAAGCCTCGTGTTCCTTGTTTACACTACTTGCAAACACTAACAACAGGTACTCTACAATACAAGAATTAATCTTCCTACAGTATTTTATATGATTGTGGGTGCCTCAATTTTCAAAGGCAGATGTAACTTGACTTTTCTGTGCAGAAAATATTAACTTATAAGAAGCCTTCATTTTCCCAAAATGTAGCAGTTGTAGATTTGGAATCAAGAGCGAATGTTTGATCCAAATTCTACATAGTTTCAAACGTATTCATTCATTCAGATATTCATCAAAAATAAGAACGACGCTTAAAGTGCTGGTCTTCAAACATTTAGCATTCTTTCTGGGAATTTACTTATATAAACATGAATTCCAAATATTTACTGGTACGTCATAAAAAGCCAAAGTTTAAATACTGATAGTTTTATATTGTTTTTAACTCGTATAAAACCCTTAAGCCCAAATTATTTGGCTTTATGTTTTAAAAAAGTCTATATTGATCTTAATAATGCAAAGTTTGTTATTGTTTCAGATTCTGGCATCTACATTTCTCTTAATTTCTGCAATTTTTGCATTCGATACGGAGAAAAGTAAACGGAAGAAATATCGAATTGTTAAAATTTATGGAAGGAAACTGAAACCAACTGTTCCACCTGCAACAGAAAGCTCAATCCTGACGCCTGAAATGAGTGAAAGTCGAATCACCGAACGACGACCGAATCAAGGAATCCCGGACAATGCAATAAACTTTGGTGAAATGAACTTGGAAGATTTTGATATTAACAAACTTCTTGCTGCAACAGGACATGGCGGCGATCCATCTGCTCCAAAAATAGTTCAGCTCTCGGCCCCATCTTCAAATTCCCATTTGGATCCCGAATACCTTTCTAAGCTGATCACGGAGCAATTAGGCCATAGTGCAGAATACACGATTTTGCCATCCCTCGGCGGGGAAGGAACGAACGGATATCCAGCCCAGAGTGAGCATCGTGAGAGTTTAACAGTGTCACCCACGTCAGGGAGACCTCCGTACAGTGCCCAAGTTAGCAATATCAATAAATACTCGACAACCGTGGCCCCAAAACGCTCTGAATCTTATCCAACCCAAGTGGTCAAAAGTCATTACACCGGCCGAACTGTGACCCCATCGCCGGCTAGAGATTATAATAGTGTTTCCATGAAAAGCCCGCTTAGTGTTCCAAGTTCTTCGTTTGAGAATGTCTATACCGAATCAAACCAGAATTCCCGACCGCGCCCCACTCCTGCTTATCCGTACATTAAGACATCCGGCTCTCCAAATCCAATTTACAAACAAACACCAATGCCAACCTATGCTCCACCTGTAACACCATATCCGCAAACCTTTAGGGAATTTTCCACACAAAAACCGTACCGTTACTCCTCTCCGAGGCCGGATTACGAGTCAGTATCCATGTCACCGGCGAAGAAATATCCCTACCAACCTCCATCTCCGAATTCTAAAATTTTGGGCTACTCAAAATCACCTCTGACTACGCCCTCAAGTTTCATTTCACCTAGCAAAGATTATTCATACGCCAAGGCCCCAGATTCTTCTTCTAATTCCCATGAGCCTCTTCCCGTCCCAGCTTCACAGTACTCTTCACAGAATAGCGGCGGCTATTCGACGCTTGGTCGTGAAATGACAGCTCCCGGCTTGGCTCCCGCTCCGAAAGGAGAGTACGGAGCGTCTGGTGAGTCAGAATCGTCTCAAAACTATAACTCACCTGAAGTAGATGACTCCAGAGAGAAGCCCAAATATGGAACTTCCTTGATTCGTGGATTTACAAGCGGAAGCGGGGGTGAAAACTACGAATCGGAATCGTTCAGAGCTCCCAAATCGGTTGCACCTGCAAAATGGAGCGATGTGGAACCAACTCATACCTATAATTCCGGTCAAAATCAGGAAGTCAAAAACCAAGCCCCGGCGTTTTCCAGTGATGGTTATCTCTGGACAAAAGGACCTACTGAAACCTTTAGTTTTCTAAATCAATTACCGACAAAATCCTATACATTTTCATCCGATTCTGCTGGATATCCACCATCAAATCCTTCTGGTGGTGCTTCGTTTTCCTCTCACCTCAATCTGAACTCTTTTTTCAATCCATCTCAGGGTATGCAATCAAGGTATCCCCGCTACCGGGTTTCATCCTTCCATTGATAACGCCACACCTGAAACCTATGAGCCGTATTCACCACCGAAAGCTCCAGAAAACAGTTACGGGCAACCGGAAACTCCAGCAAACAATTATGGACCACCCCAAGCTCCAGCAAACAATTATGGACCTCCACAAGCTCCCGCAAACAATTATGGACCACCACAAGCTCCCGCAAACAATTATGTACCACCCCAAGCTCCAGCTAGCAATTATGGACCACCACAAGCTCCAGCTAGCAATTCCGGAACACCAAGAAATCTGAGCCCAAGTTATGAACCAACCGTGGAAGAAAAACGTCCTGTTTTATCCAAAACAATTTACGTCAATCTTCCAGCCGAGCCCACAACGCCGAAGCCTCATCGACCTCCTGTTCTTCCACAGCGTCATTACAAGATCGTGTTTATCAAGGCCCCAACGCACCCACCCCCAGAGGAACCGGAAATTGAAACAACGCCCGCTCCAGAATCCAAAACGCTCATATACGTGTTACATCAAAAGCCCCAGCCGCCCGCAAAAATTGTTATCCCTACCGCTCGGCCAACTCAGCCAAGTAAGCCCGAAGTTCACTTCATTCAATACAAGGACGCGATAACGACAACGCCGAGCACGACAACTGGCTACGACCATGACCGTGACTCTGGTGAGTACGGCTATGACTCGCCGTATACGAACACAGGTCAAGACGGTGAGTTCGGGTACAGAACATCGTACAGTAAACGGAGTCCGGAAGTTGAATACGACATGTCCTCTTCATCTTCTACAATTCATGTGAATATGAAAAAATCAGTTTCGGATAAGAATTAGTGATCAGGAAGTTTGCCAATTTTGTTTTATTTTACCATTTTCTCTAAAGCATGTAACGCAAGCTTGTTTGAAGCTTAAGTGTCATGCGTTATCTCATAGTGTCTTGTTTGCTACTTATGTATCATACGCTCTCCAATGTAACAGTAAGGAAAAACTCTAGTCTCCCTCTACTTCGGTTGAAAAGATAAATAAATTAATTTAGATTAAGATAAGAGAATCATATAAATTGAGAGCCAAAAACCATGCCACAATGCCAGCTATATAAATGCAAGTAAGTATTGTTCTAGGCCTATATTTACTTTTATACTATTTAAACTCACACCATTTTCCAACCTTGTATAAGTTCATGGGTGTAAATAATAGAATAATTGTATAGGATGCTCTAGATTCGCCTTTTCTGTGTATCATTGAAATAAAAATAATAATGATAAATGTGGTGGAATACAATAATCTCTTGTTCACGGGAAGGTGAAGTGTGGCTAATTGCACCTTGCACTAGATGGATTCATTCCACGCTGCAAATATTCGTGAAAAGTGAAAACGAAGCAAACAACATAATAGTAATTAAACAAAAAATACACAGAAGTCAGTTGAGCATAATTTCTGTAGGTGCAATTTTGTTTGAGTTAGGATTGAAACTCTCGTTAAATTCATCAAAAAAGAAACTCTGTTATTTGGTTTTGATTTGAAGTCTCATGTATAGCGGCGTTACTCGATATGACAAGGACCGCTTTTGCTTTTCAACATAATATTAATATTGAGTGGCATATTGTAAATTGTAATGTAATTAATTCTTTGATGAAACTTCCACAAGATGAGAGACAGAGATTAAGTTTTATTTCTTCTTCTTGAATGTTCATGCTTAGCTACATACATGGCATAAAAGGCAGGTAAGCATTTTTCTTCTGCTCCTCCTCCTTCGTCCGGCATCGATGACACCCATCGATGACACTCCGTCAATTGCGCCCAAGCCAAGTTGGGCAACGGATTCGCATCACGCACGGGTCCTTGCGCCCACCCACATTTGGCGATAGGATACAATTTTTATCGAATCTTAATTTAAATACTAATTTTTGTTTGGTTTGAATATTGGCAATAAAAATAGTAGTCTCTACCTACTGTTAATTGCTCTAAACATTAGCATATTGGTAAAATTCCACTCCTGATGGATCAAAATGTCATGAAACCCTCATTACCGGCACATGGAAGGATAACGAAGACGGAGCTTATTGTCTTACAGCGTTACTTCCTCGTATAAACAAAAAAGTGGATGAGCAAGAATTATATTCTTATTTTATTAGTTTTGCATTACATAGTGCCTTACTCACTGAATGAGACAACGCCACTTTCACCCACCGACTGACCAACAATGGAAAGGGATGTGTGAGAATGACGTCGATCCGCACATTGTTGGAAAATCTCATGGAATACACAGCACGACGCCAAGACTTGGATTTTGGTGACTCAGTTATTCAGTTCACCGTTTCTTTATAATGATTCTGAGGTTTCTACGACAAACTTTTTTTGCTGACATTTTTTCACTTTCAATTTATGACACTTAAATTATGTACATACAACATAGATTTCGTTTGTTAAAGTATTAGGGTTTCAGGGTTTAAGGAGTTTCTCGCGTGGAAATTGAAGATGAATAATGTAGGGATGTGAACATAGTGAAACATCAAGACTCATCTAAAGTGATTGTATGTTAAGTAAAATGTAAAAAAGCGGAATTTCTATTTCGTTCGTACTAGGATTAGTGGCTGATTGAATGCTGTCAGGCCTCGTTACTGAACATCGTGTAACTTTGATAATTGCATCCCCACCGATGTGACACGCTGGCTTCACGAACTTCCTTTTTCCCGACTCCATAAAATAACTAAACACGTCAATTTACTCGATAAACCTGTTTGTATTCCAATTTCTAACGCACCGGTAGTATTGCTTTCGTACCCCAAGTTTGCAAATCAGTTCCGAAAATACTGCATAATGCTCAATGCGCCGAATATATTGTATGCTAAATTGATGACTAAATATTCCAAAATTTAAATAAAGCTTAGGTTTTAAGTTTCACTCAAATTAATGAGGACTTATAAATACTTTGTGCTCAATTGATTAGCCTGACAGTTGGATTCAAGAGATTGACAGTTTTCGATAGACGTGTAGTTAGTCCAAAGACGGAAGGAATAGCAAAATGTTATTGATTGGTCTCTTTAATTAACTGCAATTATTACAGCATCATGTGAAGCAAGTACTGTGATTTGTGATCCCTCCGCAAAAATTTGCCGTTCCGCGTCTCATTTGGAAACTTCTTCTTTTTAAGCCATATTTCTTGTACATCGTGGTTCGTGGTGGTAGCAAGAAGTCTGATAATTATGAAGGTGATACTGGTAAGTTGTCTTGACTGAATTGAGCAAAAAACATTTTGAGTTAGGGACTCTCTAATATCAAAATGCTCTTTCCGACGCGGATGAATCCACACGCGATACCATTAACGTTAATAAACTTTTGAACGCAACAAGGAAAAAAAATCAACACAAAATACAACAAGACTTGAATCGTATATCATTCAGTTTCATTTAAAATGTACAATTCACAGCACAAAATCATGTTATTGTGCTGTGCAGACAGCAGGTTTCTTAGACTAGGGAAACACGACTGCTGGGTTAGTATGACTCGTTCCTTACAATAATAACGCCATGTAACATAACAAGATGTAACAGTTGGCAGAATACGCACATATAATATTCATCGGATTATTTTATTGTATTCAACTTTGCGATTCTCATTTAAAATTTGTAAGGAACTTCACGCTGATTTCTAGCAAAATCTTTTGATCTGAGAAAATATTTCACTTATGTAAGAGCAATAAGCATAAAAAATAAAATGCAAGACGGATGATTTGATTCCAAAATCTTCATTTTACATACGATCCATTGCGCAATGCGTATCTTCAGTGAGACAAAAATATTTTGGCATATTTGTAGCAACCAAGGTAATAAATCGATCCGCTTTGTTCTCAGATTGTCGCGTGTCTGATTGCGGTTACCTCAGCTCTGCCTACGCTGTCTACAATGTTTCCATTCCTGTTCAAAACGAGACCACCACAAACCACACCGATGCCAGCAACAATACGACGCGAGTACAATATGCGTCACAAAAATATTTTGGCATATTTGTAGCAACCAACTACACAACTAATACTATATAGGCTAAACAGTTTACGATTTGTCTTTTTCTAAATTTTCAATTGATTGGGCGATTGCCATGTCAAATAAATCGATATTATTATTATTATTTGTAGCAACCAAGGTAATAAATCGATCTGCTTTGTTCCCAGATTGTCGCGTGTCTGATTGCGGTTACCTCAGTCTCTGCCTACGCTGTCTACAATGTTTCCATTCCTGTTCAAAACGAGACCACCACAAACCACACCGATGCCAGCAACAATACGACGCGAGTACAATATGCGGAGGACTACCAATTTCTTTACGAAATCCAAGGGAAAGAAACATGAGAAACGAAAGTTCCACTTGCAAGTTTCTTTCGGTCCGATCATATATCCGGAAGGAACCACGCCCATTTACGACGAAGAAGACGTCGCTGCTCAGCCACAACGACCACGTCCAACAACGACAGAACAGGCGGATTATGAGCAAATACAGGAATCAGAAGAAGAAATTTTGTCCGAGGGTTTCACGGAAGCACCAAAAACTACAACGACGGTAAAATCGTTAAAAAAGAAGCCTCATCATAAATCTTTTTTTCAACATCTTCACGACAAATTTCCCAAAATCCATGACTGGCTCTATGAGAGTGAGGCTGCTGCTGCTGCTCCAGCTTCTCAACGACCACCTCGAATTGCACATCACCACAAAAAGAAACATCATCAGCGTCACCCGAAAGCCCTTTACACGGCTCCGAAAAAGCCAAAACACACTTTGACGCCGCCTAAGAAAGTCGCTCCGAAGCGGAGACCAACAACCACACCACGACCCCGACCTCGTCCAAGGCCCACAACCCAGCCTCCGTTTGAAGAAGAGGAAGATATTCAACCTGGAGGACAAACCCCACCACCAACTCCTCCACCGAGGAGAAAAACAACAACAATGCGACCCACAGAATTCCAACAATTCCCAGCAAAACCTTCGGCTCCATTCGAAGAGGAAGAAGATATTCAGCCAGGCGGACAAACTCCTAGTAAAGGCTATAACTATAAAAAGCCAAAAATTTCCCGAGAAATATTTTTCTACGAACCGCCCCCACAATTCGCACCCAGCAAGCCAAAGCCATACCAGCCAAAACCACCTCTTCCACCAAAGAAGCAGTACAAAGTGATATTCATCAAAGCACCCGAACCTGAGCCTCCAATAATACCAGATATTCCGCAAATTCAGCCTGCCCCTGAACAGAAAACATTGATTTACGTTGTTGCAAAGACTCCAGAAGAACCACCGAAAATAACAATTGATGCCCCACCAGAAACATCATCCACCAAGCCCGATGTATTCTTCGTTCGATATAAAGTAACCACTCCGCAGCCCGATGAAACCGAAGAGGATATTCAACCCGGAGGACAAGTTCCAACAACGACCAAGGCTGGTTACAAGTATTCGAAACCAACGCCGAAGCCTAATACCAAAACCGAAACCTCGTCCAACGACCACAACTCCGTACCCCGATGAAAGCGAAGAGGATATTCAACCCGGTGGTCAAACAGAAGCTCCTGTCAAACCAAGCAAAGAATATTTACCGGCAACAACACCGGCTCCTGAAGAAGAGGAAGATATCCAACCAGGCGGTCAACTGCCACCTGATGAATACTTGCCACCTGGGGAAGAGGAGGAAGACATTCAACCAGGCGGTCAACTACCATCCGATGAGTATTTACCGCCAGCTGAAGAAGAGGAAGATATTCAGCCTGGTGGTCAAGAACCAACCACACCCGGAACCACATATCTCCCACCCGCCGAGGAAGAAGAAGACATTCAGCCAGGTGGTCAGCTTCCACCCCCGACACCCTCCTACGACTACCTTCCACAACGGCCATTGGAATACGGAGGTTATAACTCCCAACCAAAGCCAAACAACCAGTATTTGCCTCAACCTCCACCTAAATATGGTCCATCAAGCTATAATGTCCCGATAACGTATGGACAGCAAGTCAGCAATACCTACGGAAATTACAACGGCAATTCTTTCATCAATAACCATAATCCGAATAGCTATGAAAATTCAAATAGCAATAGCTATTTTCCGCAGGATCAATACCAAAATCAGAATAATTTCTATTATAATCACAAGCAGCCGAGTCAAGATAATTCCTATTACAATAATCACCAACAAAAGAACAGTTTCATTGATCAAATTGAGTCCGGCTGTACAAACGTATTTTCCTCAGCCACAACCCTTGGATTATAATGAGCGGTACTTTGCTAGACGAACATTTCTAGATGAGGATGAATCATTAAAGTAAGAATTATATTTCTCGAATCACAAATATAAATTAAACACTGCTCATAAAATGGACATTCTTAATTTATTAAATACGTTTTTATTTTACAGGAATTTGCTCTTCACTTCCCTTGGTTTAACTGGACTCCGCTGAACTCTTCTAAATATTATTTTTACAACAGTTTTTTATAGACTATAACAGAATTGCATGTATTCGGCATCCAATAAATATATTTTTTGAGTTTAATGAAGTTGCATAGTTTTAATCTTTCAATGTGGAAAATTGAATAATGCAAATTATAATCAATATTTTTTACATAGCTAAAATACGAGAAAAATAAATAAACGACCACAAGCAATAAATTACCTAATAAAATAGAGTTTTAATAAACAAAAAAGAGACATTAAATTTCGGCTGGCTTTATAAACTTAACTTGAGTGTTGAGGTTTGTTTAGATTTTCAACCGAGAAATCTGAATTAGGAATGGTTTTCACACTAGTGAGTATTCCAAACAAAGGTCGAGGCAGTCAATGTTAATAGCGAAGCCCATATTAAACTCGTATTGATTTGTAACGGTGTAGTTGAACCAGCAGCAGCAGTAGTGGTGGTGGGAACCTCACTTGAACTGCTTGCAGTACTTGATGAAAATATCGAGAAACTATCAGCAAACCCATGCTGATTGTTATGCCTAATTTCTCGATCGTTTGGAATTCCCAAATCTTTCCGAGTGCTTGTTTCCAGTTTCACATTCAGTGATTTCGAACCCTTTAACCCCATGCCAAAGGGCTGTACAGATTTTGTAATGAGATAAAATTTACCCTTAGTAATCTTGGAACAGGGATCTCCCATGGAAGCAATATTCTCTTCGCGGGAACAAGCACACTTTTCTTCTAGAAAGTTCGACCAGGTATCACATCGGCATCCTGTGAAACTACCTTGGTTTTCGATTGACTCGGCAAAAATGTCGAGGGCCCGAGTATGACTGCATGAAAATTCTGCATACAAATTAAACCTAGTTTTTGAGAACCCAGTCCATGTAGAACATTTTTAGGCATCATCAGAAGTTAAAAACTTAAAGAGTTTCATTGTCAGTTCCTAATTATAAACACCGCCAAACTCACCTTCATAGCTGGTTATCGAATTTTCCGGGCATCCAGGTTGATGCAGACCTTTATTCGGATAGAAATCAGCATGCCCGGAAGGCCGCCCCATTCCCAGATGATTTTTTAGCCAGAAATTGTCACCTCCATCCGTATGAATGACATCAACAAATTTTGCGTCTGATGAGTCGAGTCTATACTCATTGTCTACGAATCTGATAAAACAAAAAACAGAATACAGTTATTATATTGTTTTACGACAATGTTGAGCCGTAAGAAAATACATGCATATGTTTTTTAAGTGCTTTTAGAGCAATAAAATGAACGCATACGGGGAATAGTAAATGGGATCACAAGTAGATGTAAGCCAACAAGAAACGACAAATGACAAGTAATATTTAAAGAGAATGACTCACCGAAAAAGAGGCATCGCCGGATCTAAGCCTAAAGTGCAAACAATTAATATTTAAATAGAGCAAAAACAACAAAAATCAAAAATTAGTAGGCGAGAGAAAGTGGGATTATAAACCTTACCGGTAATTCTCGCTAATTCCCCATTAAGCTCACTTCCGGTCATACCCGCCGTGTGTGCTCCAAGACTGAACCCAATAACATGAGTGGTACGCATTTTCGCCCTTAAATTTTTCAAAAGAATTGCTGTTTGTTTAGCAACTGTGGTAGTTGCAGCGGCGGCATTTGTGTAGCTAAAATATCTCGCCCATTGCCAATCAACTAAAATGACATTATAGTCTCCTTGCTTCAAATACGCTGTGGAATATCATTAAAACAATTCAAAAAATAGATTTTGTTTGTTAATTTTAAGCCGTAGCTATGTTTGTACCATCTTTAATGCGATGAAATATTTTTTCGAATGCGGTTTGAGTGAATCCGTGAATCACAACTTTTGTTGGCCGACTTCGCTTGAAATGAAATGAAAAAGAAGCGTTTTCTGGCTTAATGTTTTCCCAATTAAACGGGTTTTCTCTGCATTCAAATAAAATTATCTGTTGTTAAACTATAACATCAAGTATTTATTTAGATTCACAAATTGATATATTTACTTTGTCACTGTCACCTGGTATAGAGCATAAATGAAATGTAGTGTGACGCTCTAACCCAAGGCATTTCAATTCTGAAAGGTTCAGTAGTGCTGGAATTTCTTGCGAAAGTTAATAAACCTGAACAATTTCACATAGTTTCAATTTAATAATATTTCTTGAATATTGAAATGATTTCTTTAGCCTAATTCTGGTTAGCCTAGCACATAGCATAACACCTAAATCAAAATTTAAGGACGCGGAAGACCAAAAATAATTCCTATCCTGTCAATTCGTTGCATTGAAAGTTATGCAATAGTAAGCACTTGAATTACAGCAAAACCTGAATTCAAACGCCTGCCAAACAACAACAGTACAAACCCAATTGACGAAAATTGAGCGAAATCATTATCGTAGGTTGTGCAATACAATAAATCATGGCTTTAGGTTGTAACTTGTAACACTGCACTTTCTACCTGAAATCAGGCATAAATAAGGATAGGGTAAAGATGATGCGGTGCTCAGGCTACGACATTACAAATTCTGTATGAATATAGCATCTTACAAAACCACTTGAAATAAATCTCGAGTTCTGCATTGTTAGGAAGGAAGATTGACCCACATGATCGTTTTTGTGCATTAAAAGATGAAATCCTTCCTCAAAACTTGTTTTTGTTTCTGTTGTGGTAAGTTGTGATTTGTGATGAATAAAATAATCCGCCCATCTCGAATATTTCGAGTAAAGCTTTGCATTCAGAATACAGCTAAATAATCTTAAATCCACGCATAATTTGAGTCTCGT
>VNWX01001796.1:0-14008 GCA_009869905.1 Ceratophysella communis | reverse complement strand
TTGCCCTATTTCTATGCTCATTGCGTCCAAATACCTATCCTATTTCTATGAATTTCACTTTTTGCGTTTCTTATGGGAACTCATGCTACCCTTTACCTTCATATACCCTGGGTGCATCGCATCACCCGAACATGACTGCATTGAACTTTGAAATGAAACCCTAACGATTATATTTATAGAATATTGAATAGCTGCAGTATAAATTAATTAATACCAGAAGAAATTCAATGCTTCCTTCCCAGGAATAATCTGTCAAACAATACAGAAACCCTACTACTGGTGAATAAGCCTCTATTATTAAATGAGATGGAACTTGTGTGAGGATAGGGAAGAGGGATTAGGAGCCTTAATGAGGTTACTGGTTTTAGTTTTGTCAAGTCCCGTTTTTGTGTATAGGTTTCCCGGTAATGTAATACAAACAATGCGAACAACAGTCAATCGACGACGTCGACGACGTAAACCCAGGTGCCGATAATGACCGAGATGAGGAGTGAAGTCTAATGACTGTCTGACTGTGCAAGTATTGAGTAGTTGTATGCATTTAAATAACTCATGTAAACGTTGTGGTACAAAGTACATAGTACATGGCTTGAATACCTGAAATCTTGAATACGAATCCATTCATCAGAGTCAATCATTACACAGGCTTAGTAAGTATGCGCAAAATTCAGTCGCTAACTGTTCACGGACTATCAAAGAATATACTGCCAGAAGCAAGTTTACAGCAACAACAACCAAAAAGTTTAATCACCGCTTTTCTCATTGCCCTTATATGGATCAGAATCAGAACTCTGACAAGGGAAATCAATCCAATTCATTTTAGTTTCAATATCCTGCATTTCGTTCCGACGACCTTACATTAATGTATCATGAATGTAAATCGTTTCATTTTATCAATCCACAACATACGATCGTCAATCGTGCAACGGCTCTATAAAGTCGCTTTAGTGCAGATAGAAAGTAGGGATTAGGGATCTACTGAAGGGCTTATAAAAACTCTGCGAACTCGGGAGGCCCTATGAAATGAAACACCTCGTAACAGTGAACACGATCAATTAAATGAGTGATTTTTTATTTTAATGCTAAAGAGTCTACGCTACGCTCTACACTAATAAGACGCAGTCACATATCGATAAAATAAAAATCTTAAAGCAAAAGTGTAATAATAGCACTGATTAAAAAATGGAAAATTACGGTGTCCAATTGAATTGCAGTTTTGTTGTTAGACTAATAATTTTAAAATCATTAAGTATCGGTTTTGAAAACAAAACGCTTAGTAATAATTTATTATGCATACATTCATTTAATTTGCAAAAAAGCAAATTATTGCAGGGAATTGCTAATTTAAGTGATGTAAGCAACATAAAAATCTTTAAATCAAGATTTGCATTGCCTATTGCGCAATTATAAATAATCCGTGTATCCGGTTTCTCACAATTAGTCGTGACTGGCTCCTGCCTGAATAAATGCATGCTTAATTGAAATTGATAGTTATGCTCGACAAAATTCGTCGCCCATCTTCACTGCCCCTAAAATTCTGTCACCAGTGTTCACACTCGGCCAAGCTACACGAAAGAAGATGCCTTACTGTAATGTATAAACTGTACTAAATTTTTACCGTTTTATGTATAATATGAACCTAATAAGCGTATTCAGGATTCATTTAATATTTACGAATTATACTATGCAACATGACGGCTGACGACACAAGCGTCAGCATCAGCTTTTCTTCCATTTGTAATGCTTGTCAACACGTGTCATCAAAGTTCAGAAAACCATGAAACTGCCTGCCAGTGTGTTGATGATGGTGAATGACATTAGTTTATGCCGGGTGCCGAGTTGTCTGTTGTCTGTTTCCATTTTTCTAATTCACATTTCTTAACTTGTTTTTCACCCTATTCAGGATTTCAATTTTCTAAGGAATCCTTGGCCCATGCCTGAAGCCCGACTAGGATCCCTGCAATGTAATGAGTGACAACTTCCATACATGTACTTACAACAGAGCACGCTCTGCTCAACAATGAATCATGTCTTCCCTAAACAAATACGGTATAAACAATTTTAAATTTAAATGCAACATTTTTCTGGAAAAGCAATGACAATAGCCAGAATTTCGTCTTGTTTTTCGTTAGTAACTGTTATCTACTCACTGACAGCCATTAA
The DNA here is from genome assembly GCA_009869905.1 of Ceratophysella communis. Taxonomy (NCBI): domain Eukaryota; kingdom Metazoa; phylum Arthropoda; class Collembola; order Poduromorpha; family Hypogastruridae; genus Ceratophysella; species Ceratophysella communis. Next base: position 11,845 of record VNWX01001796.1, on the reverse strand, counting down.
TCTTATGCGTTAGCGAAAGAAGACGCCTTGTTAGAAAAAAATAGAGGAACATGCACAAAATTCTTTTTTAATGTCATTTATAATCCATCTTGTTCTTGCAAAAGTTCAATGTGAAGTTCTCACACGATGAGATAATGCTTCACATGTGCTTCTCAGTCCCAGGCTTCAACGATTCAACTGCCAACGCCAAACAGTAGCTATGAAATCCGAGATGCTCAAGAATCACTCTTTTCCATTTCCTGGTCTACTTTTTGCAAAAAACAAATATTATGAATATTTACTTCCACTCATAAAATATTGCAGGCTGCTAAATGCCACATGAGAAAATTCATAGGGAGCAAAATCGAGAAACAGAAAGAAAAAAAACTCGTCAAGCATCAGGCATGAAAAATACGACATGACATTAAAACCGTCAACTCGTTCATAGCGGTAAATACTCTCTCACTATACTCTGTAATTTAATACATTTCACCGCTAAATAGCTTTGAGGCTTCTTCAAAGCTTAAAAGCTAGGCAAGCACTAATGGATGAGTCTATCCCGTGAAATTTTCGGATTTCGGCTTCTTATGCTATTGTGCGTAATGGTCTGCGACTAATCGTGTGACAATAGCAAAGGGTTGAGTTTGTCCTAAGCTTTGTCAGCACGCGATTGGATACGCTGAAAGCCTAATCAGCCACTTACTTAGCTATAGAATTAAATTAAAAGATTATTTCTTACCTGTTTCTCCTGCGTATAAAATCGTACGGCGGAATCCACAAGTCGGCGTCTTTGTTGAACACGGGAGGCAAAGTTCCTGACAACTGAGTCTAGCTCATGAGCCACTGCATAAATCTCATCAGCATTGCACTCTCCAGTTCTTGCCAATTCTTCAGCAGCTATCAGTAACTTCTCGGTATTTGTATAAGTGTTCTACACAGAAGGAAATGGAAAAATTCAGCATAAAATTGTTATTATATCCATCCAAAAATAGAGTACGTGGACGTAGATAGCTATTTAACACGAATCAAAACGTCTTTTGAATTTTATTTATTTCATAATTGTGCTTGAACTTTAGAAAGATTTGTAAACACACTTCAGTAATTCAAAAATTCCAAATCACAATGACGTAAGGTATGGTGTACTTTTGGCGCAATAGCTAACAGATGAGCACTAGCACTTCCTAGATGAAATCACCGTAAAGGCAATAAAACTCACTTGAGCTTAATCTTCAATGTCACTCAGATAGAATACGCTTCAGGATTTGAACTAAATTACTTGTAACCTTATAACCTGAGCTGGACATTTCAATTTTCAATGGACCTCCACAAATTGAATTATTATGTTATACGCCCATCCCAGTGGCAATTTAAAACCACACTGCACTTTACTTGCTCAGTAATTCAAATCTAATTGAGGAATACTATGCTAATTGAGTAAGCAGACTTAAAATCACACGTGGCACGGTCTCAAGACGCAACAGTAAACTAAACTCATGTCCCTAGTAAGATTCCTAAGCTGTGCGTCTCTTCTCTGGCATTTTCTTTCTCAAAGAAGTAATACCATAACCAGTAGTTTTCATACTTCAGCAGGGTGTCTTGTTCGTAATGCATGGCTAAAGCTAAGCTACCAAAGTTTACTCAACGAACTCAACATGTTTCATGTTTTACGTCAGTTCACAGATCTTCTGCCTCCCCTTGTCTCTATCAGTGATCAAATCTTCAGCACTACCGGCCTACCGTGTTGTTCTGCCCTTTAAATTACAAAATAGGCCGGTTCTACCATTAAAGATTACGATTTTAAAAGTACATTCCATCCCGGCTCAAAACCCGTTTGATTATCGCATTATGTTATTAAATAATTCGAAATTCGCATTGGGATAATAATGATGATATTTGGCTTCCGAAGCAATTTGATCGTGCAAATCATTTGTATAATGCCAAAGAAGCATTAGCATCTCATAATACTTTACTGAACCGCATCATGTTTTCATGACACCAAGGCAATAAAATCGAATAAGCCTAAATTGTAAGTAAACAGTTAACTGGATTTACATTTCGACCATTCAACCCAAAATATACTTTTGCGAATAATGCCATCTTGAAACCTATTTACTTCATTGTGCCGGCTTACTCATCCTGCCAAATAACATTGTAAAACTGACAAAACCACATTTCTATGAGTGAGATTCCGATGATAATACGTGTTCCTTGTTGTATTTGAACAGGTAATCAGTATTGCACTGCCATGAATATAAATGTCAAAATTAAACAAGAGATATTCGTTAGAGCAGAAAACGTGACAGCGACACACATTCGATTGCAATCTTTCCATGTACCAAACAGGGCAAAACTTTTGTAAAAGTGTCTAATAAACGTATAGTAAAAGCTAAGAACGTAATAATTCGTGGAAATTCAGTGCGCTGGTAAGTGCAAGTCAATTCCTTTTATTTATGCGTAAAGCGTAAACTTCATATCCTATTCCTACAGTAGTAGTGTCACGGCGTGATCCGCTCAAGGGTACGGTTCAGGGAAAACAGACAAGAATATTAGAATTATCTTCAACGCATTTCTCATCTTCAAGTGTGAACTTAAGCTGTGCATCCGCCGCGATAAGCGATGGAATGTCAATATTTGAGCTAAGTCCAAGTAAGACGGTGTCAAAGTGTGTCGACATTACCGCAGGGTTAAACTTCGGTAAAACCAAAACCGCTTTTTCTGTAAATTCTTTATCTTTCTGAAGTTTATCAATACCACCTACGACATAAACTTAACCAAATCCGTGTCATCAGTCTACAACAGTTATACAATAAAATAGTGATCATTCTCAGCTCGAAAAGGTAAAACAAACAGAAATTCAGGTAATAAAGGAATCTCAAAGACGTTTATGGCTCTAACATGAGACTGTATGGGAAATGGGAAAGCGACCTATCCACTGCATGTATCTGCGGTCAAGATCATGTAAATAAATTATTCCCTCAATTCTCATCTACCAGATCATTCGATATTTCAACGCGTATACACAGAAGAGAAGGATGTAAAGCACACGTAATCAAACAAATATTAAAAAATAAGGTAAATATTCCTAATCAAATCAATCCCATATTAGGGAGAAAGCACACAACATCAAGCGTACGACGACGCTGCGCTGTCCAGATTTAGGAGTCTTTGGGTAAACAGCGTCCGATGGGTTTGAGAGTTCAAACAAAATACCTAAACCGCAGGTGCACACTATCAACTATGGTATAGCGCTATAACAGAAAAATTGGAATTTGAATTCAATATCCGTATATTTCGGTGTTTCTAAATCCGCTATGCTGTGCATACCAATATTCCCAGTTTCCTCTTCCTGTCTGCATATAAAGTCGAGCCAAAGACTTCAAAAACAGATTCATGTGGCATGAATTGTCAACTGAATCCATGTTTCGTCTGATGAAGTCTTTCGTCGTAAAAATATGGAAAAAACTTTATAGTCAACACAATTTATTATTACGCCGCGGAAGTCAAATACCTCAAATAAACTCACTTATCAGTTCTGCCACAACTGTCATTCTATTTTATAAACAAATTTCGAATTCTATTCTAAGCTCTAAGCGTTGACATGTTTTCTGGTGCATGTCAGTCGAAAGTTTTACGTAAATCATAATCTTGATACCACACTGCTTTTGTGAAGTGTGATTCGTGTGCAGCGAACTGAACGCATTTCCTTAATGCTAATGAAAGGAAGTTATTTAGAATAGCTTTATTTTAAGGAAAACCTGACAATTGTGTATTGTAGAAAATCGACAATATCAAGTCAACTAAATATTGAAGCATATTAATAATAAAGTAATCACAATTGGAATCCGAGCAATAACCTGCTATTTAAAAGAATAAGTGGAAAGCAACATCAACACATGGTACGAGACCAGAGTAATTAAAATGCAGAAGATGCATCAAAATTACGTAATTGGCTACACCCCTGCGGATTGCAGATGGTATTTTGCAGTGTCAGAGATACATTTTATTGAAGATGCAGGCAATCAACTAATCAAGGTGTGTCCATCACCTTCAAATCGATAATGGCAAAACAAAGTTAAAGTTCAGTTATGTGACGGAATCCTGAAAGCTGTGTGATATAATACAAGGCATCAAGTCAGCGAGTGGCCGAGTTTGGTCTAAACAGCAAGAGCTGAGGAGCAACAATGAATGAATGCCGGTCAATCAGCAGTCTGAGATGAGTCGCGGTTTTGCATGCCACAAAAAATTGGTTCACGGCCGGCTGTAAGCTTTACAATACTACTACAACGTTTAATCTAGATTACATTTTACCCCCTATAATTTATTTACAATTTAAAATTCGTTTAATTTTCTCGTGCACCCTAGATTCAACTAATTTAACCTACATCGGGCTCCACCAAAGAATTCCATGAACTGTCACAGGTGGGAACAGAACAATATAGGGGTAAAAGTGAATTGAAATTGCCCGTCTGAGCGTGTGAAAACAATCCATTATCTGTGCCATCGTAATATTATCGCTTGCGGCTTGCGGTGGGCCCGAATTCGTTATGAACAACATATGATCATCATATTAAAACTAACAATCGACAGTTAGGGCGACAAATTATAAGAAATATTAAAATAGTTCTGCTTACCTGGACTACTTTTTCAAAATTATCCTGGCTCTTCTGACAAGCATAGGCCTTTTGCANTTAGGGCGACAAATTATAAGAAATATTAAAATAGTTCTGCTTACCTGGACTACTTTTTCAAAATTATCCTGGCTCTTCTGACAAGCATAGGCCTTTTGCAAATTCCGTCCTACACCAATACTTTTACATAAAAACTGCTCTCCATGTTTCTCCAACCAGTCAAGCACCTGTAAAAACAATTGAAAAATTGTAAAGACAGACAGTCACGACTTGAGAATCATCGTCGCTTTCATTAGTTATTCGAGCAAGAATGCATGATCATGAATCATGAGATTGAAATTGAATCTTGAATCCCATTATACATTGTTAAGCCATTATTTATTTCACAAACTTTTGCAACTCAGGTGGCGAGATAAGTACAGTCAAACCACCAACCACTTATTGTTGAAAACCATTTCAGACTAATACGGGAAAGTGTAATATTTATGAGATATCCGTGCAATTCGATGGGAACTGATATCGTGATCACCAACTTCAAGTACAATGAACCAGAACAAGAATCATTTACTAAAGATACTTAAGTCGTGTACTATCGGGGAATGAATAGTGCAAATCATCATAACATTACGAAGAGTTATTAGTTTAGGTATACTAAAAGCACTCACATTACTTAAACCAAATGGGTCAATGTATTGTGCAAAATAATCAAACAAAACTCCCGGTTCCATATTTGGGCTACAGTATTACAAGTTCTTGGTAAAATAAATGATCCTGATCCTCGAGTGTAGAAATAAAACAAAACTCTAACCAGATATAGCAAAAGTATGTGGGACCCTTTGAAACTACATGAAGAAACACATACTGAATGTAAACAATAATGGGTGCAACGCAACGAGACGCACCGTAAGGGTCGTTCTCATTAGCCATTAAAATTCGTTATCCTGAGTCCTCCCGTATCCTCTATTGCAAACTGTTAAGGAAAACAAAAGGATCAAACACCAAAGCAATACGGACCTGTTTAACATCTTCTTTGAACAGTTTCAAGGCGAGTCGCTGATGCAGCTTTACTTTTTTAGATGTCCATTTCTGTTCAAGAGTCCGATGCCTGGCTAAGAATCTCATGAATTACATCGAGTACGTGTTTGGCACCAGAAGAATAGTCCGCTGCAGGATCCTGATTTCTAGCTAGTCTTCCCATTTCGTCTAATTGCTGAAAAACAAATAGTCACTTAAAAATCTGCTCGGAAATGAAAATCAGAAAATATTTTATTTATTTTTGAAGTATAAATATAATTTATAATTACGTGTTTATGAGCTAATATTTCCATTCCTGGTTGATTGCATACATGAACCAAATGGTCCAGTTGATAAAGCAACTTTTTACTCGTACTGTGTACCTAGAAATTGATATTATGAATTAGGTTTCACGAATTATTAACTGAAGCTAAACAATAAAAGTATTGAGCTTCAGACTTTGGCCAGATAGACTTCCGCGGCATCAAAACTTGGCATTATGGCAGAAGGTGGCTGCTTAGAAAGAAAACCCAAAACACAATACGGGAATGTCAAAGATTTAGTTCACCACCACAATACGAGCTACAATTAATATACTGTCAAATTCGATTGTAAAGTTTAGCATATTGTTGTACTACTGTTAAACTCAAACATAAGCAAATCTTCGAAAAAAAGAACGACAAAACGTAAGATTGGATTCTTATCGAATTAAAGCGAAGGAAGCTTAAAAAGGAGGCAACGTTCTATAATTAAATTAATTTCTCACGCGGAATCTATTCATATGATTTCATATTTTGCAAAGCAAAATTCACGACAACATGTTCCAATGCAAAACCTAAGAAACTTGGTAGGCACTACAGGTGATACGTAAAGAAGTCAACGAAATAAGATTTCAAAGCAAAATAAAGCCATTTAGGCTCACTAACTCAATAAAAGCTTGCCAGGAATTATTAAAGTTTTCACAGCCAAGAAAATCAATTTGAGAAAGTAATCAAATCATCAACTTTTCTCCTCTTCTTATCTACTCTTCATTCGCATCTCAAAAAAGTTTTACTCGACTCACTTCAGTATAGGCTTGACACATGGACTCGTAAATGGTTTGATGAGAGTGAATCGAAGTCTCGAGAACAGTAGCTTCCCCAGGAATGCTCATATTATCACAGGCTTGACTCCAACTAATAATCTTCTCAGCGTACTAGAAATAATATTCGGAAGACGAGAATTAATTTACCTTCCGGGAACAAGGAAGGAAAGAAAAAGTTTCGAGTATCAGAAGAATATAGCAATCAAACCTGCTCCGCTTTTTGATGAAAAGAAACAGATAGGGCTAATAAAGTATTTCTTTTCTCAGCGTACTAGAAATAATATTCGGAAGACGAGAATTAATTTACCTTCCGGGAACAAGGAAGGAAAGAAAAAGTTTCGAGTATCAGAAGAATATAGCAATCAAACCTGCTCCGCCTTTTGATGAAAAGAAACAGATAGGGCTAATAAAGTATTTCTCTCGTCAAGTGCACACGTGAGTTCTTTCCAGGCTTGATTAATTCGGCCGGCAAGAGTTCGTATATGTTGAGCAGCATAGTGATTTGTATCAACCATGTGTGAGGCCATTGCAAGAATCCGTTTGATGCTCACAAATCCGTTCTGTAATATAAAAGCATTGACATTATCAAGTGTTTGAGAATCACGAGAATTAGCTTCTCTTCATAATTGATAATTGAAAACTGAAGCATTACCATGAGATTCACTGTAAATTGTTCGTGGTCAGATTTGAGCCTCTTTCGCAGCTTGGTACGTCTGTCCTATTTCTACATAAGTCGTCAGAAATGCATCATGGCTATGTCGTATCCAGTCCAACATCTGTGAAGAGAACAGGAAATTACAAAATGAGGAAGTTGTATACTGAACTAAAACCGACAACGTCGAGAGCAGGTACGCCAAGCCGCTAATCTCATTTCAGCCTCCTCAGCCAGCCAGTCAGTCAACCTGACACTCCATTAGACAGCAGTTCAACAGTAAATAGAAACTTTCTTTAACATTAGCCGCAGTAAAATAAATTCACACGATGAAGCTTTAGTACAAAATTCATTTTCTGTTTTCTCACCCTAGATTATTTTTTGGTATGTCATCCTTTGCAGAAAGATAAAATATGCACGCTATAAAATATGCACGCTAACGCCAAGATAAGCCATGCTAATCTGTAAAAGACTTTCCTTAACAATTTCAATCATTTATTTCATAGCCTAGATTTTATCTCTTTGTGTGTGAAACAATTTAACGTTAACTTAACCTGAAAGTCTTAATCTTCACTCAATTGAGTGATTCAGCTTTTTTTCAGCACGCGTAGACTTAAGTTTAAAGCCATGTCGCCTAAGTGCCGCAGAAATGACAGGCTCTTTATCATATCTAACTAATTTACATTTTAATATTGCTTGCTAAGCACTAACAAACTAAATGATCTTGAGTAAGGATTGTTTAGTCTAATCTAAGCTACGCCGATACTCTCATGCGTGCCTGCCAGAGCATGTAAGAATGTAGATGTAAAGTAAAAATCGGCAGCACTAACGGCTTTCGACTCTTTTCATTCATAATTTTCATTTGATTGACAAGCATATCACAATACAATACTACATATATACATTCTCTCATTGAAATACACTCAATGTATTCATTTCTTTTTGTATTCCTGAATTGGTCGCGCTTTTCTCTTACTTAGCAATGATTTACAATTTACAAACGGATTAACCCACTGTCGACTTCGCAGAGAGTTGAATCCAAAAATAGAAACTCAATTATATGACAAAGCTTGTCTATCACAGTGACAGCATATTCAGGATTTCATATCTCACCTTTTTGCAGTCTTGCTCAAAATGTCGCAATTGAAAGCACTGGTCTAGTTTAGCCTGCTTTGAATGCCAAAGTTGAAGCAATTGTTCTTTAGCACCGTGAATTTGTTCCACCATTTGCATTATTGTTGGTATATTCGCCTATAAACAAAGACAATTCATTCTTATAATCGAATTAAGCAAGCTCTTATAATTATAAACAAAACACAGAGAGAAAGAGATATAATCAATTCCCGAACTGAACGAGTCTCCGTGTCATACAGGCTGATTACATCGCGTGTGGAGAGGACTAAGACGAAACATTTTAATTCCACCTGTTCATGTTATGCCTCAGAGCTATTCATTCATTATTTATAATAACTCGTCTCAGGTTCACCTGAGACATGAAAATTGATATGAAAACTGCCTGTATGACTGTCTAAACCCGTAAACCTTGCGACGAAGGAAACCCAAAGACTAAGCTCAGATAATAATATCCGGCTTATTACCTGCATATCAGGATTTGAGACGACTGAACTTGATGAGCTGCTACGTCCCGAATATCCGGAATCATAACCTGAGCTTCCATTTCCAGTGGAATCAAAACTTAACCTGTAATCAAAGAATGAGTTGAAGGCAAGACGATGTAATACATTTTACACGCAGGAAATCAAAACAGAGTTCCCAGTCTAGCCAAGTCTTAGGGACTGCGCCAAGTAATTGTATTTCCATTGGATATACCGTTATAATTACATTTTTTAGTTCCCTAATTTGAAGCCAATTTGCACTTTGCCACTCCTCTAATAATTTGGACGGTACCTAAGACAAACACTACCACGGTATCTGGCTCAAGAAACATGACAATATTGTGGTAATTGAAGCACGAAGCACCCACGCCTTATTAAGAAGTGCATTTGCCTGTACCATGCGCATCTCTTCTGCTTCTAGCAAATAAAATATTACCGTTTCAGTAAATCCTGTCCCATGGCATCGACATCATCAAAAGGTGCTCTCAGAATTTTCTCCTTCATTTCGTCATGTGCTTCAATTGAATGCTTGACAACCGCGACATCCTCAGCAAAGTCATTCCTCGTAATGTCTTCACGCCAGTCATCAAGGCGGTCTAATAAGTCACTGGCTACCCATAAAAAATTCTCCAACGCCTGAAAAATACAAATTGCTTTAGTCTTGTGTTTCATTTTTCATTTGTCATTAGGTCATTACACATTACAATTTGCTAAACGTCAGGGGACATAACTCAGTTCTGCAAAACGTCAGAAAAAAATGGTCATGCTTAAATATTGCATTTTCGAAAAAAATTCAATGAGTTCATAAGGGTCAGAGGTTCAGCCACTCATTAAATAAAGCTTTAAAATTACAAAGAATGTAAAAGACATAAATCCATCTGATTAATCACGCTTGTCGTTGCTGTTGTTGCTGAGTCAGAGTCTCAGGAGAGCAGAAGCAAAACGTGATTAAGTGAAGCTAAAGCCAAAATCTCATAATTGTATTTAATGATGATAAGAATACATAAATCTTAACTTACGATTCGAGATTCAATCCATTGTTTGTGGTCATATTGAAAAGATCCTTCGAAGTCTGAAGTCAGTTGCGAGATCTCAATTAATTTCAGAAGGCAGTCAATACCTACCATGGACGTCTGTAAAATTGAAAAATAGAGGTCAGTGCATTAATTCATTAAATATATGCTTTGCTTGTCTTTTGATTAACGGTTTAACTAATTAAAATTTAAATCAATCTTTAGCAGGCATTAATCAAAATTAAGGATACTTCATTCTTTATTCATATTCACGGGGAAAATACAAGTATATAAATAATAGAACAGATTTCTGTTGTATGCATGCATTAAGCATGTATTCTATTATTTTACATCGATGTAAAACTACTGACACAGAAATCGGAGGGAGAGTAAACACAAGAAATTGGAAGGAGCATTTTTTCTACAGATATGCTGAGCTGTGCAAAATGACTGTTAATCTTAAGTAGCAAATACAAAAGCGTCCTCAACGTCTGACTTCTTTCACGACCCGAAAATATGGATAGAAGGTGTTTTAGTAAGTAATGCATAAATTCCATTTCGCCACAACGAACGGTCTTACATAAACAAACTCCCTTGAACACCTTTCTTCTGTGTCAGTAACATAATTTGTGAATCAAGATTACCTACACGATACACGACTAATTGTTACTCTGCTATGCGCATGGCATGAGATGAGACTTGTTCTGGTTGAACGGTTTTAATTTCGTTGTTTCATTCATTATTGGATAAAAATCCGAAAATCGTTCCCGGTTGCATCGCTAAATATTCCTATGTTGACGCCCTAATTAATTTGTAGTAATCTATATCGAAAGAAATAATTTCAGCAGCAAGCAATGGATATCCGTCAGGTTTCACAATGAAACGACAGTCAAAATTTATTTTTGAATATAAATTGATTATCTTTCCAGAGCTTTTACTTTCACTATCAAAAACTATTATCTGGCGAAATTCCGCTTGAAAATTAACACGCCTTCGTTCCTTTACTTAGGTCAAATGAATAATCAATTCTTCATTTTCGTTTGGAAAATAAAATTTCTAAACAATCCATCTCTTCTGCACTGGCAAAAAAGGCGTTTAGGAATAAAACGACTAGTGAAAACTACAGCCTTTAGTCGACTCAGCCAGATATAATCCGCATCCTGCATCCTGCAAGTGGCACGTGTTAGTTATTGGTAAATTACATTGCGTATTGTGGTAAATTGTGGTTTGTGGTTGTGTAAGGTAAAGGCAAAATGCCCGAACCGACATTTGAAAAACGGAAACGTCCTACGCCTTGGTTGAGTTATTTCTTATTTCAGTAAAAGGATTGATCTTCTAGTGTATGCAAGTGAGTATCGGGACTACTTGAATGGGAGCGACTGAAAGTGCTTCCAATTTTTCTCCACTTTGTAGTTTCATCCAATTGAGAAAGTGAGAGTGAAAAGAAGTAAAACATATGTGAGAGGAACCAAGGTTTTTGAACCTATGGGGTGCACTTCAATGCTTCTTTTCAGAAAAATCACTGATGCTGTCTTCAGGAACGAAAGAAAGTATAACGGAAACAGAATAAGAGCTCTACTCGGTGCGGTACCACGAACCTAGCCTGTCAGTTCATTTCTTTTCGTTAGCTTAGGCTTGGTGAAAATATAATTGGAAGAAGAAAAAGTTCTCTGATGATGTGGGTAGTCTTGTTCGCGGCCAGCAGAATTTAAATTACTTGCCCAAGAAAGGGTTTCAAACGCCCGTTTGTTTATTGCTTACCTCAAACTTGTACTTGTGGCTCCCGAGACTGGTTCTTTGTTTTTGCCAAAAGTTATCAGGCTTGATGATGTAGACCATGTGGACAAAAGAAGCAAAGT
>VNWX01001795.1:0-14010 GCA_009869905.1 Ceratophysella communis | reverse complement strand
GGGTCAAGCTCATCTCGTGAACCAGTAATCTTTGGCGTGGCTTTGATTCCAGATAATTCCACGTTGTTATTTAAAGCTGCAGTAACCACGACTTCTGCCAAGGACTCTGAAAATCAGAACAGTCAAAAATCAGTAAGCTAAAGCTAATTTTAAATTCAGCCCCTTTAATTCAGTTTAATGCTCGTTAGGTCTCCACACTAGCCGAAGTTTCAAAAATTAGGTTAACCTAATTAGCCTACATAAAAAGGTTCTGGATAGTATCAGCATTACGTAGCACGCACACTGCAAGTACCGACTGTATTCCGTAAAAAAGCTAATCCAATTAGACGATCGATCTGAAACCTTAATTGCATTATGTATCAGGTCCTAAATCGAAAAATTTGTAAATCGATTCGACCAGAATTTACTCGAGACTTTAGCAGGTTTTGAGTTTCCCAGTGGATTTAAGACTGTTTTAAACACCTCAAAATTTCCTGCCAAATACAAGCTCATGTGCTAACGCTGACAAGTAAGGATTGCAAAACGTAAACCTACGTTTCCTGTCAGCTCCATCAACGACCGTACTAGGCTCTACTTCCGGTTGAACCAAAAACGGTTTGAAATCTTCTGGTGTAAGAGGTCCGATCTCCCTGAGCAGTCTCTCTGCTTTTTCCTTTTGAAAGTGCGCTACTTCGAGGGCCCATGATAAGAAACGTTCTGGTAAATTTGGAAAATTCTGAAAGAGATAAGCCTTGGCATCAGCTTTTTCTTGAGTTGTCGGATGTGGTCGAGCTGTTTTCATGATGGGCGTGGGGAAGGGTGATTCCTGTGGTTCACCTCGAATCTCATGCTGGAAATTGACCAGGCGCTGCTGGTCAAGGGCTTTTTGGCGCTTTTCAATGAGGGATTTTACTTCGAGCCATTTCTGTCTTGCCGGCCTGTCAACAACATGTCTATTTCGGGGTTAGAACAAGGTCAGGTTTACAGGGCGAAAGGTTAAATGACTCAAAGCTTACTTGGGCGGTGGAGTACGAGAAAATCCTTTCCGCATCAATTTCTCGGATGCCTTCTGAACATTATTTTCTACTGAAGAAAGTACATCCAGGAGAATGGTCTCATCAGCAGCCGGGAAAATAGTCTTCATGTATTTGAGCTTCATTTTGGGACTCTTCTGTGCCTTGCTCGTGCCCGCTTCCTTGACCTGCAATGAAAACGGCAAAATCAGTGTACAGTTCTTGTATTTGAACAGTCTGGCAATTATGGGTCATACCAATTGCATCTGTGGCGACTGGGGCGGGATTGGTGAACCCCATGACCGAGTCAAAAGACTGCCCACTGAGGACTGGTTGTTACTGAATTTCAAAAGGGACACCGGCGTCCCAGTTCGGGCTGGACTCGTCGCGTAGCTCGAGCTAAAAAGAACAAACGAATTTTTTAATAACATGTGCAATTGAAAAAGTGGCAAACTCTAGGACTGGACAATCTGGCTCCTACTTGTTAACTTTGTAAGGTGAGCTGATTCCAATGGACTTGGTATCCTGGAGAGACAGAATTGTGTCAGTGTCCACATCTCGTCCACCTTGGCTCTTTGGCGAAATGTCCAATTGGTTAGCAATGTCAGAGGCCAAGGGATATTTTTCCACCTGCAAAGCTGATACTACCAGATTCGCCCTGTTGTGATACCTGTGAACATTGACCATAAGATTCGTGCGATTACATAAAATGGCTAACTGGCATTTTCTTTTGACAAACTCTTGTAAAGCCATACTTGTGAAAGAAATGTCGTATATGAGTTTCTGGTGCAGTTGGAAACAAATTACAGACGGTTCTATACGCCGTTTCAGGGTCACACGAAATAAGATGCGTGGAGGGGAGGGCGGAATACGAAGAGCTTGAGTAAGACGACGGCGGTCGTTCCGGAATGGAATCTGCTAGATGGACATGGTGGTTGTGGTGCGGCGTCGAGTGAGAAGTTTGGTGAAGGATGGACGGTGCTGGACCTGGGCGTTGCTGCTGCATTGCCCCAGGGTCAACAAGCTGAACCACCGGCTCATTTCGACTGTTGCGGGGTGGCGGGATTGGCGATGGGGCAATTCGGGGTGATCCTCCCAGACGAGGCGATGAACCACGACGGTTGAGTGAGAAATGACGAACGCTGGGAACAGGGCTTGACCAGCGGCTGCCCACGGCTTCCTGTTTACAAGGTGTAAAATGAGAGGCTATGTTATCAAAAACGAGACCGCGAAGAACAGCCTTAAGGTAAGCCTAAATTGAATTCGATAGCCACGCCATAAAACGCATATGAAAGTAGCCTTTTTCTATTTCAATTTTCATCCGAAATATCCAATAATATTAGGCGGGTCGTAAATTCCTAAATTCGTGTCGATTGCCCGGACGTGACTGGAGATATCAATTGCGCCATTTCCTCTGAGGTTTCGTGCAGAATGCTTATATAGAATTCACCAGGGCGAAGTAGCGCTTCTGCCTCAATGATCGGAGCGTGACTCCCACGAACACTTTTCCTTTCTACGGAATTTCTCACGTTCTGGAAATTCTTGCCTTTTAGCCGCATATTAGCTTTCTCCTTAGAAGCAATAGACATGTTTGTTTTCTCTCCCCAGGAGATTTCAGGGTTGAAGTAATGATTCCCTTGACGCACAATGTTAAGGTGCACATACTGGAATAAATTTAGCTTCGCAGCTTATTACGAGAAAAATGGAAGAGACAGCAAGACTTGGATACAGAATCCAAACTCAGCTTTAAGGAAGTCACGCCGGTCCTATAACGTGTCAACTTGAGTGTTTGTGAGCTTGATTAATGGCGTTATTACGAAAAAGTTGAGAAATAAACAAAGGTATACAAGCGACAGTATTAGCAATTTATGTTGTCGATTCTTACAACGGTTACCCCGTGTTTAAGGTCTTCTTTTTCTGACCTAACCGGTCAAATTTTCAAAAAGAATGTCATTTAAGTTCCCTATCAGTTTTTGAGCACTTTAATTCAAGTCAGTAGGTCAAAGTTAGGAAATAGATAATACTCTTTTGCTTGTGAATGTGTACAATAAAATAGCGAAGCCACATCCACTATCCACACAACACGATGCGAACTTCAAGGACAATTTTTTGCTAGTCGGCTAATGATAAACGCCAAAAATTTAAAATCCTCCTACTCATTTGCATGGGTAACAATTAATCAGCCGAGTCCATAGGCCCAAAATAGCCATAACCTAATTTTATTGCCTAACTTTTTTTTTAATTGTAATTAACTGCCTATTGATTTACGAACCTCGAAGTAGGCTGTGGGCTGAGTTATTGCGACGTGGTAAGGCGGAGCTGGAATTGAGACGAGTCTCGGGTCATCCCATGTCGTGGACTTGGCCGTGTGATTGATATAGTACCTGGAATTATAAAAAGGTAAAGTGTATTTTAATCTGTGTAAAAGGTTACCTATTTATTTTAACCCGTGTAAAAATTTGAACCCTGATCCACCGAAAATTCGGGCGGCATAATTTGGTCGCATACGGCTCACTTGTCATTACGACATTTCCTATTATTCTCGGTTGAAATATTGAAATAGGCGATTCCCTGGAGAAATTATATAAAAAGTGATCCTTGATCCGTCGAGTGAAAGCACACGCGTCAGTCAAGGGTTAAAAGCTAGGTCCTTGCAGACTAGGCTAAACTAAAGACAAGGACTAGTAGACGCTCATTTTCTATGCGAGCGACATGTCCAGGTAAACGGGATAGGACAGGTGTTCTGGGCTTAGGAAACTCTCCTGAATAATTCAATTACATTTCTCTGTCCTTGATGCGTGTCATTCTCAATTAGCTACTAGTGGTCGAATTCCGTATTCCAGCGAGTCAGTCAAGAACCTCTGGAACTTCGAGACAAGTGTTCCACCAAATTGCCTTTCGTGCATGAAAGCAATTTTCTCCATAAAATTTTCGGAGCTATTTTAAATCGAATTATAAAGTTTATTTCAATTAAACTTAAAAACAAGTCGCAAATGCACAAGTTTGACCAAATTTGTAAATCTCTAGGTCAAACCTTAAAAACTCAGCTGTAATAATGTGTTAATTTAATCCATAAATTATGATTTGTATTTTATCGCATTACTTTCGAAGCTTTGCCAACTTTCTTTTCTCAATCTTTTTAGAGAAAAAGCATGGATTAAGCCATAAATAATTGTCCAAAACAAGTAAATTGTAATGCGGATTAGCAAAACTGGAATTAAATAGATGGCTCCTAACGGCTTTTTATGATGACCAATAATTTCTAATGATCCCGTGCATTTCAAATGATAGCTATCTAACAAAAATTTACTTACAGACGCCCCAATTTAGGCTCAATTTTACATTCCCAGCCCGTGGGCAGAGGCCCCAGGATAAACCCTTCCATAGTATCACTTAAATTCTGGTTTTCGCTACCAAGAAGGTCACAATCCTTTCTATACCCTTCTAAATTCTATACAGCTTTATATATAGGCACCCTTCAAGGGTCTAACTGAACTCTCACAACACAACACAAAACATCACACATTGTTCCAGGGCTCACAATCAGCGTTCAGGTTTGGTTATTCGTACTTTCTCGGAACGAAAACATAGACTCGAATCAGGGTAAAATTTCGTACAATTTCACTATAGTTTTCATAAGAGATCAACTTGGTTTACTTTGAGATCAGTGCAGTTCGGTCGGGCTCACTTTCAAGATAAAAATTGGACTATATCACGGAAAAATACTTAATAATTCCTTGTTTTCCAGCAGATTCGCCGATGAGTCACCCTCCACTGCTGCTACCCGCATCTTTTTAGATTCAGATTGAGATGCTATAGTGGGTGATGGAGAGTAAGAACCGAAAACTCGTGCTCTGTGGCCAAAGATCGATAAATCCGCGTATGGATGAGCTTTGCGTTGAAAACGTTATATTGAAAGCGAGAATCTGATTTTCAAAATAGGATTAGCGATGAGGTGCCTTAAAAATTGTCGTCTGAGACGGCGAAAATTCGAATTTGACTATATTTTTTTTTAAATCGGAAATTTTGCTGTGGAAAGACAAAATATTTTATCGCTTCAGCCGATCGTGAATTCCGATCCGCTGAACAGAATTGACGTTGATAGACTGAATTCTAGATTGGTAATGCAATGAGCGTATAAAGGCATAAGCTCCTCTGTTCTCTTACGCAGGGTCGGGCACTTTCGGAGTTCCAAAGTTTTTCTCCTCTAAGCGGGTATTATACCCGAATTCCGTGTTTGTAGTCTGGTCGAAGAAAGGCATCATATAATGCACGGAGAAAATATTATTCATTTTTATTCTTCTGTGTATTCTTGAACGCCCAGAGTTTCATTTTTTTACTGCGTCGGACAACTTCGGGTGAAAGTTTCTTGCAGACTTCAGTGTTACCCGGAATTTTACTTACACTCCAGCACCTTAGACGGGTTTTTTGTGCGTGGATTTCTATTGTGTCCATAGCCAATGACCATGTCTATATAAGTTTGTTTGTGTACATAAGTGTAGAGGCTATGCTCGAGTCTTGAGAGGTTCTCAACTCGAGTCCCAGTACAAATTTAGCCTTTCTCCAGACATGTCTAATGTCTGAAAATTCTACCAATTTTTGTCTAATCTTTTTCGTATTTTTATTTAATTTTAGTCTAATTTGACTGCAGTATCGTAAAATGATGGACGATCGATAAACGGAAGCGGAAGGACCTTGAAACGGGATTACGGCAGCTCTTATATAATTACTGCAAAGTGAAGCACAGAGAAGTTGACCCTTGACATTTTCCATGCTTTGAGTGAACCCTTCCCTTTCTGTGGGAGATTCTGAAGTGTTCTGAAGGGTTTTTCGCAAGGCCTTGCTCATGCCGATTTTGAGCTAATTTCGTGCGGAGTTTAAAGCCAGTCGGGCGGGCATGAGGACAATTATGTTGACCAAATGGGCATCGAATTGCATTTTATTGGCTGTATTTCTCGTTTTGGGTCTCATGTTCTACTGGCAGCATAAATTGACGGGAATTGAAGAGCAGCAGCGGACGTTGGGTAAGTATTTTCCAAAATTACAAAATAATTTTATGAAAACGAGTAAGATTTGGTAAATTATTTAATGTAATTAATTCATTACTTTCAGGCGTGAGATTAGGCCGTGTGTCATCGTCACAAGGCACCCATCGACTCGGAGATGAGATTGTCAACTCATTTCAAAATGATATTCAAGCCGATGCGAAAGACTATGGTACGAATTCAGATGCAGATTTTAAATTTATTATGCATTAAAGTTCGATTCCAAACTTGACCCTTTACATTGTTAAACTCTAGGCCATACTCAAAATGACCCCCTGGACAACGCCGTGTTGATTTACAACCGCATTCCGAAAACAGGGTCAACATCGTTCATGGGCCTTGCTTACGAGCTCTGCGCTACAAACGGATATCATGTGATACATCTCAATACTACCAAAAACAGTCATGTTCTCAATCCACCAGATCTGGTGAGTGAGTGCCGCCAGGCACTTTGACCTTTAAAACGCTTAAAGTTTAATTAAATTAATTAATATGCGTTTCATGTACTGCAGCTACGATTCGCTCAAAACGTGTCCAGCTGGACAGAACGCCGGCCAGCGATTTATCATGGCCATGTGAGCTTCATTGACTTTGCATCGTTGGGCGTTCCGCTTAGGCCGCTTTTCATTAATCTCGTCCGTGACCCGCTTGACCGTCTCGTGTCGTATTACTATTTTCTGCGGTACGGAGATGACTTCCGGCCGGAAGTCGTACGAAGGAAAAAAGGCAATAAAGAGGTCGGTACTCAGAGTTAGACATACTTTACGAATTGCCGGAATTTTGGCCAAAATTGTCTAAGTTCTCTGATTTTCTTTGATTTTAACAGACTTTTGACGAATGCGTGACCCGACAAGGCCCAGACTGTGATCCACTAAATCTCTGGATGCAAATTCCATTTTTCTGTGGTCACCATTCCGCCTGTTGGGAGCCTGGAAATACTTGGGCGCTCCAACAAGCGAAATCTAATCTGGCGAAATCATATTTTCTCGTTGGAACGACAGAAAATATCGAAGACTTTGTGGGAGTGCTGGAAGCATCGCTTCCACGGTTCTTCAGTGGTGCCTTGAAATTATTCCAAGAAGGTAGAATCTAATGAAAACGACTTTACATATAAATAAGCGATTTAAGAAGTTTTTGCCTAATTAATAAAAACGCTTTTAACCTAAAATCCACCTCTTAATTTTTTTGACAGGAGGAAAATCTCATCTTCGGAAAACCTACGGCAAACAATTACCAAGTAAAGAAACCATAAAAGCAATTCGTAAGTCAAAAACATGGCAAATGGAACAAGATTTTTATCTCTTCGCTAAGAAGAACTTCAATTCCATTAAAAAACGAACGCTGGTCTCGGACGGAAATGGCGGAAATCGACCATTCACGCAGCAGTTTCGATATGAAAAAATACGTCCAAAATAAACTCGAGAGCTAAACACTCGACAATTACAAACTCACGAAATACATATGCAAATTATGTAAGTAACTCTAAATAGCTTTACGATTACGACAATTTAATTATTACCCACTGGATCTCAGTTTTTAAGGCCATAGGAAAACCCATGTAAAATATTTAGCTTTTTATTGCCCTGCCCAATTTTTAATTTTTATGACTTGTGACTGTGACTCACCCTGTACACGCGTAGCTATCTTCGTATTTATAAATATTACTATTTTACATGTGATAAACGAAATAGGAATTTTATGTATAGAGTAGAAACCCTAAATATTTAATCATTTTGAAATAAGGTTGTCGATGCTTCAACGACGCTTTTCAGAAGAAACTTTAAAATTGTGAGTTGTGTATGATGTATTGTGAGCGTTTAATTAGAATTTAAGAGTTAGTGAAACGAGATTAATTATAAAATAGCACACGCAAATTACAATACTGATTAGAACTTAAAGGCTTTCCTGAAGACTAAACTGAGATATTCAAAACTGAAATTTGACTAGTGGCTGCTCAATAAAAATTATACAAATTCTCAAATATAGAATCAAAGCAGTTCTTAAGTTGCCTACTAATTATAGATTGAATTTGATAGACATAAATTTTCATAGTAAATAGGGATAACGCAATTACACACGTGTGGAAATGGTTTTGTGTCGTATTAAAGCCATAGTTCTGAAGTACCTACCCGAGAATCTACGACTACAAATACTGCTGGTCACACGTCACACCATACTACACTGTGAACCCAGCTTATGAACTTTATAATTATCAAATGAAGCCGGCTTTGAAATTGGGACCCTGCGATAACGAAACGTAGAGATTTGATTGCTTGCTACGCATAAGAAATTCTTCCATGTGTCTGTTTCAATCCACTTGAGATTATGGATACGATACAAATCATCGAGTAAAATTTAAGTAAACAATTAAACCCGAGTGCGTGACTCATTGATTCATATTAGTGTGGACTCATCATTGAACTTTGGTAAATTGACAGCAGACAGGACTGGAAAGAAATGTGAAGCATAATTCCTGATCTTGAGTAATTACTGTATAGATTCCTTGAGTCCTCGTACTCGCATGCATCATGACAGCACTTCCGGATAAACCGACATTCAACTTTGAACTTGAAGTTGTCGTTAAACCTAATCATTTGAATGACAAATGACAACTCCAAAGTCTGAGTCTGAAACGCATTGTGTTTCCAATCAATTTACGGATTAAACACTTCGATGCACTATAAAACCTTACGCGGAAACTCAATGCAGCACATCATTTCAACTTCGAACTTGCCATTCATCGAGTTCTATTGCCAAATCGGTACATCATGGCGCACCGAATATTTCGCCTTATCTGCATTGCTGCAGCTATTCTGACGGCGACATGCATCCAAGCCGCGATCATCCGCTCCGACGAAGTGACGAACTGGGGAACCTGGGCGGAATCAGTGGCACGCTGCCCGCAAGGGACTTTCGTACAAGGCTTCCAGCTTTTCTACTGCCAAATCGGTACATCATCATGGCGAACAGAATATTTCGCCTTATCTGCATGGCTGTCACCATTCTGACCACGGCAAGCCTCCAAGCCGCTATCATCCGCTCCGACGAAGTGACGAACTGGGGAACCTGGGCGGAATCAGTGGCACGCTGCCCGCAAGGGACTTTCGTACAAGGCTTCCAGCTGAAAGTTGAAAAATGGATCGGAGCGGGTTTTGACGATTCCAGTCTCAACGGAATTCGGCTTTATTGCGGAAACCCTGTAGAAGAAGGTGTTCCGTTTATCACCAGTTTGGTGGGGTCATGGGGTAAATGGCGGAATCTGTATCGATGTGGGCCGACCGACTACGTCACGGGATTCCAGTTGCGGGTTGAAAAAGCTGGACTGGACTTGGATGAAACTGCAACAAATAATGTGCGATTTTTCTGTAATTTGACCTCTAACTACGTGGAAGGGGACGGAGAGAGATGGGGTAGCTGGGGTGAGGTCAAAATGTGTCCACCGAATCAGGCAGTTTGTGGAATTCAAACTCAGGTTCAGGATGATCGCGGAATATTCCGTAAGTTGAAAATTTGATAATTTAATAATTACTTCTTGAAACTTTGAGAATTCTGATGCTAATGATAATGACTAATGCTTTGTTTATTTTTACAGTGGACGACACGGCCTTAAACAACGTTGCTTTGGAATGCTGTGAGCTTCCGGCTCCGGTCATCTCGTGAATTGATCTGGTTCCCCGTCACATGAATCATCTTTTACACTGAATTGAATTATGTAATGTTAGTTTGTGCCATAAAATATTACCTACGCTTAAGATAAGAGTTTCAGATGTTTTAAACCCAGAAAAGTTAAAATGGTTGTTTTTATATTTGTAAGCATTTCGAACGAATCGTTAAGCCTAGCTTCACCGCTCCAAATTTGTATTACGTTAACAAAATAAATCGGTGGCTTCATTTAGAAATGTATTAAAAAGTAAGGAAAACGAGAACGAGACGAGTACAGCTTATTGTCGGAAACTAAATACCAAAAACAGACCAGGGTTCATTAAGGGGTACCTCTGCCGAGCTGCTACGGACTGGTTACGCACGCATTTGACAATAATAAGCTTAGAATACGGAATTACTACTTGCTGGACTGGGGACGGGATAAGGCAGTGTTACAAGACCGAATTTCGACAGAATTTCCATAATCCTTATTAGCCAGTAGTGCTAATGCTAAGCAAAACTGTCTGCCTTGACTTGGTGGGTGTTAATGTTTCAGGTCTATCTCATACGAGTTTGCCTTATTTAAGTTTCGACTAAAATGTGGCGACGTAATGCGACCTTAATGCAGAAAATCAAGATTTAAAAAATATATATAAAATATAAAGCACAAGCTCAAACGCAACACGCAACTCGTATGTGACGCTCGACGCTCCGTCTTATTTCATACATATAAATAAACTAGATAATGTACATAGCGTGCTTGCCTATACCTATGTAAAATGAACAGCTGACTGACTGAACAAGTTTTTGGTTTGGTCACATGAAAGAATGAACTCATAAAGTGCTAAATGTCTAGGACAATAAGAAATGAAGATTTACACTCGTAAAAGACACGGCCGCAGGTATTTTTCCGAAAAGATAAAAGCTGTATATATCTAATTGTATATTGTAATTGTATATGCATGGAAAACGGAAAATAATCCATCCGGGCCTGGCTTTTCAATTTCAATATTAAACGACAAATTCTGGAAACGTTTATTTCACTTGAGGGGGAGGGGACTTGGCGGCTGGCGGCCATGCCATTCTCGAACCGAATTCCGCTAAGACATGGGACTGTAGGACATACTATGTAATAGGTAGGAGTAGGGATAAGGAGTAATAGGAGTAGGACCATCACCAGTTAGGTCAACGTTTCCTATGTACATAGGTAATTTTGGTCTCCACGTGTAGGCCTGCGTTAGGCAATTCTGGCATAATAAAAATAACCTGCAGATAGGGATAGGATAGGAAATAGGAATAAGAGGACCTTGAAGGGGTCACTCAACCAAGGTGTGGGGTTAATATGAAGGTTAAGCTTCTGCTATGATCAGAACAATTTAAAAAACCCTGCCAAATCATTCTAAGCCTCCCCATCCCAATTCGGGATTTTCTCATTCTTGGCTAAACTTGGGTACGTTACATTTTACGTACCGCTCAATTGTACAAGTGCATAGGGAATGAATCAATGCATGTAGGTACCTACTTACATATGTAGTAGGCATTAGGCATACTTTTTATTAGGTGAGGGTATGACCACGGAATCTATACCAAAAATTTTGACCCATCTAAAGCATATATGAGATGACTCATTGTAAAGTACTACCATTATGCATAAAAATGTGCACCATGGTTGATTATGGTCCCAGAGTGCGCGCGTGATGTCTAAAGGGTCTTCGCAGTATGGTGGTGGTGCGCGTCACTTGATGGCGTGACCATCACGTCACACCCGCAACGAGCATGAATGACCCTTACTAATTTTCAGAGTGAATTTTCATGCGTCATGTGTCACGTGACTCTGGAAGCCGCGTGGAGTTTTTCATACCACACGGCACGGCATGGCGCAGCCATATACTTGGACGGGATTCCGTGTAAATTCTGCCGCCAGAGGTCGCATCGCGGTGTGCACCTATCTCAACTCAACTCAACCATAATGGTATATGTATAAGCCCCTCCCCCTCACAGATTGCTGCGCTGTAGAAATGCGTGAGGTAGTGAAAGGGTTAGGTTAGGTGGTTTCAGCTTCAGGTACCTGTTTTCTTTGTTCCAGGAAGCGCCTAGGTTTTATGCTCGTGGGGGTCAGCGTCGGCGTGGAAGCGGAGATGATAACGAAGCAGGTGGGGGCGAGGAGGGCAGCGCTCGAGAGAGGGGCAGGGAAGTAAATGGGTTACGGCCTTTGTGCTCGATTGCCTCATTTTCGAGAGTGGCGCAGTAGCAGAAGCCAATGTATGTATTTCACTCCTGCTTCAGGTACTCGCTCAGCTGCATGGATGTATGTACAAATGACCCAGCAAATAGCTATGTATGCATAGATTGAGGTGCATGGCCGCTGCAGAGGGCGCCCCCTGCCAGCCAGCCCCTCGTTTTTTGCCCTCTATTAGCCCACCAGCTATAATATGCAATAGGCATAGCGGAAGCCTACTATCAGCGAGCGATAAGCCATTATTATAGTCCCTGGCACCCACCTTACTTTGAACTTACGTAAGCGAAGCCAGTAGTAGTGATCACTCCTACAGCCAGTGGACATTCGGCGGGTTTCTAGACGTCACTGCGGGTGTCAGCGTGGACAAGGAATCGCAAAGCAGCCTAACCGGGCAACTAAGCAATAATCGTAGCGGGTGAGTTTTTCCATGTAACATTCCGAAAAAGTAAAAAGTGCGGCAGCCGATAGTTTTTAGAACATTTGGATGTATTTATTTTTCCAGAATTTTTTTCTCGTCTGGTTTCTTATGTTTTAGAGACTTCACGCTAGCAAGAATGAAATAATGACATATTTACACCTTAAAACATGGTCGGGTTTTAAAAGGAAAGGTGACAGGAGAACCGAGACGTGAACCTATTGTGTATCGTCCAATACTTGTCTGTTGTGCATGTGCAGTACATTTGAGTTTGAGTGACGTGGCCGTAATGTGTAATGCATAATTTAATTATGAATTCCAAAATACTGGCAGTGAGTCAGTTATGAGTTCGTTGTACGTTGAAGTATGAAGTAGCATCATACATAATAAAGTATGAAGACGTCTAGTGTCTAGTTTGTAGTTTGGCGAAGCCTGTAAAATCCAAAAGCCGTAATTATAAAAGAAAGCAAAAATCATAGAACCAGATGACCTGCAGGTAAGTTAAAAAATATTGGCAATAGTCAGACTCGTCGGGTGTCAAGTTAAGCGTCTGCTTATTTATTAAATTAGCGTACTGCATACGATTCTGTAATTCAAGTTGAGGCCTGTGGCATTTGGGTTATTACCGAGGAAGATTGCCCTCAGTGTTAGTAAAGTAATTGAAAATTAAGATGGGCTGTGGTTATTCAGTTTAGACTTAAATTTGGAAGCGTCTTATGTTTACCGGAAGGTTAAGTGTGGTACTAGTAACTAGTTCCTGTTTTCAGTGTTTATCGCTCCGAAGAAAGCTTATTTCTAGTTAACCGAAGATTTTATACAGTGATTAGTGACTATAAAGCTAATGGGTTTTCTCGTTCATGGTTTCAGATTCACAGCATGGAGTTGAGCGAAGCGGAGCAGTGAACCTTGACCCACAGTTACTCGGCGTTCAACTGGACTTCGTCTACGAAACCAGAAACCACGCTCTTTTAATTGTGAACTTGAAACTGAGTATTTAAACTTTAGTAAAAGTTCTGCGCAAGTGTGTGGAATGCTCGGAGGTGCAATGAACGGTCTTGTTGACCCTTTGGGGTCAACTCCAGTGATGCCACTGCGTTCCAACAGTGGGAGTGCTAACAGTAATAAAAATACAACAGTGAAGGCAGAGAAACGAGCCCGTGCTCCGTCTGTTGAAGACAACGGGGAGTATGACGAGTGGGCCAAGAGACTCGTCAATCGACCTATTCCTCAACTCGTCACCGGAACTCCACAAGTCATGTCCAACAGCAGTGTCAACAACTTTCTGCTACAAAGTGCTACGAATGGGAACGGGCATGGGGCCAATGGTTCAACCTCAGTCACAGTCGGGTCAGACGGGCTACCCCCTCATAAAGGGTAAATTTATTTTAATTATTTGTCTTTAAAACTAGAGAGGGTTGGGTTGAATAAGGTCAACGTTTTTATTACAAATCTGTTCCCAGTTATAGTAAAAAAAATTATATAAGCCGATGGGCTGAACTTTTGTAGCCAAAAGTCAAATAGCTTGGATTCATCTAATTTTTAACTGAAACTATGTCCAATTGTTCCTCGCAGGTTTGATTTTGACAGCGCTATTGGTCGGTTTACCTGGCACACGATGGACGAGGACAAATACGTCCCTTGTCTGTTTCGGTCGGGGGAAAAGTATTGCTGTGTGCG
>VNWX01001794.1:0-14010 GCA_009869905.1 Ceratophysella communis | reverse complement strand
TATTTATCAGGCTGCTGGAAAATCGACTGGAATTGTGACAACTGCTCGAATCACTCATGCCAGTCCAGCGGGTACTTATGCCCATGTTGCTTTTCGAGATTGGGAGAACGATGATATGGTAAGTTCTGATGATCATCTCATGGGGGATTGATAGAATTCGATTAGACGCAACACTTGTTACCAAATGCCTGTGTGGAAGCTTGGTTTTGACCATAAGTGTATCTTGTTAGGTCGCCCTGGATGGACAAGACCCCAATGTTTGCGATGACATTGCAGAACAGCTAATCTTGCAGGAGCCTGGCAACAAAATTAATGTAAGATTTCCATTATGGCTACCCAAACTTAAGCGGCGAAGCAAAATAAATCCAAATTTTGCAGGTGATTCTTGGAGGTGGTCGCCGAAATTTCATTCCGACAACCACTACCGATGAAGAAGGCCAACCTGGCAAACGAAAGGATGGAAAGAACCTGATTGGAACATGGCAGAAAGACCGGCCAAAAGCTAAATACATCACATCAGCCGATGAACTGGCGGCCATTGATGTTGCCGAAACGGACTACCTGCTCGGCCTCTTTGCTGCTGATCATATTGCGTATAACGATTCTCAACTGGCTGACAAAGACCCGTCACTGGCGGCAATGACTCGGAAAGCTATTGAGATTCTTTCTAAGAATCCAAATGGATACTACTTGTTCGTGGAGGGCGGCAGGGTATGTACCACAAGATCGCAGAAATTCGTGACCGCAGGATTGACCAATACATTATATTTTTTAGATTGACCACGCCCATCATGAAACTTGGGCTCAGCGAGCCTTCGTCGAAACCATTGAATTCGATAAAGCAATTACCCTGGCGGATGAGCTCACAGACGATCAAGACACACTGATCGTCGTCACGTCTGACCACGCCCATGTCATGACCATCAACGGATATCCGGTCCGTGGAAACCCGCTCCTAGAACTTTCCGGTAGTGATGGCGATGACGTACATTCCGTATCCAACCATCAGTTACGCTAATGGACCCGGCTTCAAAGAAGCGGAGTATGACCCTGCAACGGGAAAATGCAATCGTTACGACGTGACCAACGACGCCTTCAATGACATCACCTACAGACAAATAACCATGGCTCCGATTGATTCTGAAACCCATGGTGGCGACGATGTAGGGATCTTCGCTAAGGGACCCTGGGCACATCTCTTCTCTGGTGTCGTGCAGCAGAGCTATATTCCACATGCCATGGCTTATGCCGCCTGCATTGGAAACGGAGAGAAATTTTGTGATGGAAATTCCGCCGGAACCAATTTGAATGCTAGCGTTTTCCATGCTGTTTTCATCTTTTTCGTAACTCTCTTATTTCGCTAAAGTTTTCGAAAATGTCTAAATGTAATATTTTGTAAATTTAATTAATAATTATTTATAGTAAAAATATACAACGGGTAACAAATACAGCTCAGATTCAGATATGCTAAATAAAATACAATAGCTTTACACTTGAAATTGAAAGTAGAGCTACAACCTCCTCTGCCAGGCATCGTTCTCATTGAACGCTTTGTGGCTGTGACATAGACGGCAGAAGCTACATCATGGCATTCCAGTCGGAAGATGAACACAGTTCAGATCATGTATAGAACTAGCGGGAGCTCATCGCATCTGCTATATATACCCGATAAAGGCAAACAATAGATTTCTGAGGCTAACGTCAACGGGAGGAAAAAAGAGCGAATTGCCGCGTAAAGAAACCAAATTTACCATTGTTTTCGGTACTTAGCGAATATATTCTGACTTAAGGGCAAATTGCATCGATAATTTAACCAGGCATTAGCCATTAATTAGAGCACCTCAATCGTAATCGTAACCTTCGTTTTAGTGTTAACAAGGAAACTCTTAAATCTAAGGGTTAAATTTGTTGACCATTCCTAAAACCAATTCATCGGGTTTCAGACTTTCAAATATTTAAGAATTCTTAAAAAGCTTTGAAAAAGCTATTTTTAAACCATAATCCATTTTTTACCGTTGCAAGAAAGGCTTTATACATTTGGTAAAAGTACTGGCGTTTTCATTATAAGTACCTCAAGGGTTTTAAGTCCCTTTTGACACCCTTATTCTCACTGTTCTTTTTTTAAAGACTACCTGCACTCACCCTAACCCTTTCCTTTGGAATTCTAAGTCCGAAGTCACCCTTGATTCAAGTCCTTTATTTCCACATTCCGATTCAAGACAGAAATCGTAGACAGAACAGTTAGTTACTTCGTTTGAACGTTAATCAACTGGCAGCCATCATGGAAGCTGATCACGAGCCTGTTTCCGTCGTTGAAGTTGAAATGGAGCCAGAACCTGTGAACGATAAATTCTACCCAATGGCGAATCCACTGGTAATTAAAAATTGTACAGTTGGCCTACATTTTTTGGATTTAGAAATTTTAAACCATCCTTTTCTGTTTCACAGGTTTTGGAGAAAGTCTTCGAATTCCTACCGATGGGTGCATTGAAAGACTGTCGTCTAGTATGCCGTCTCTGGTACTATCTGACCTACCCTGAACTACAAAAGCTGTCCTGGATCACACTAACCCACGACGAGAACTTCCGCTTCGGGCTGACGAATTTCTTCAAATTTGTTGAAAAAAACTATGACCGCCCAGAAGACGTGATCTTCAGAAACTATCGACTCCAATACCAGAACATGTCTACCGCATCCATGCCTAAATATTTAACTGAATTCTTCACTACGTATGGACCCTTGATGGAAACGCTTCATTTGAAGAGATGCTGCCTGAACAAAGGAGCTCTAGGTCAATTCATTTCTGCAGAAAAGATGCCCAAGTTGACTCATTTGATCCTGGATGAATGTCCGTTCATTTATGATCAAGTTGAGGATGCAAGTGAGGATTTGGTGGAGGATAACGGCTCCAGCGAAAATAACATCCGGAAAGTCACGTTTCAATCGGATAAAAGTCAGTGGGCGTTGCCGTTTGAGCTCAAGCATTTTTGGACAATGTTTCCAAAGCTTACGGTAAATCAGAATATATCGATACAAATATAGTGAAATTCCGATGAGCTAAATTAATACGGGTTTCCGGTATTTCCAGGACTTGTGCTTGACGGACCTGAGCGAACATCAGACATTACTAATCCTGGATGCGGCAGTAGAACATCGAAAAAAGACCGGTAAACCGATTGAACTGACCAAATTGAACGTCTTCGGCGAAGAGTAAGCGGATACGAATATTTTGTTGGGTAAAACTTCAAGAAAATTTAACTGATACCGAACCTTATTTTTTTAGGAAATACTCCATCCGAAAAGTACCGGCCATCAACCTCCACCTCCTCTGCAACACGGGTTTCCCATTGAAACGCCTTGAAATTGACATCGGCGAGGATATCCTTGAATCCGAGTTTCAGCAAGTACTCAGTTCCTTTGCTAAAACCCTGGAAATCCTGGTGATCTGGCGAGGTCTCCTTGCACAGAAGATTCGAGGTTTTCCTTATGGTGTGAACCTCCCACGACTGAAGCATCTCCGAATTCCTGAAAGCTGTCTCGAAGACATGACCTTCGTCAACTTCATGCGGAATCTTGAGAATCTGACCGTGCTCCAATGTGACCTGGAGCCCATTGCTTATACGACGGACTTGCTCCGAAACCGAAGGGAATTGGAAGTGGGTAGGCCACGCGAGCTGGCTCCAGTGCCAAGTGTTCGATTATTAAAAATTGAGTATACTATCACGGAAGCGGATATACAATTTCTGAGGCGTCTTTTTCCCAAATTAATCAAACTCTCCGCTTTTGTGGGAAACCATTTCGTTACTCGTCACTATGATTAAATGAACGCCAGATTATGCATGTCAAAACAGTTTGTAATTTTTTGTAAAATGTGAAACAGAGCTTAGGTATGTTGATTACGAGTTCATCAAAATGTCTGTTACGACCAGCAATAAGCCCGTAATTTTGTAACATCAGAATCTGTAGCGTAAAATAAATGAAACCTGCGAATCTACCGAATTGAATATTTAAAACCAAATGCTAGAAATACCTTATTGAATAAAGTTAATGGTGATATACTGCTTTTGCATTAATGCGCGCAACTTCAAAAAGGCCTCTCATGACGCCAAATTTTGCAGGACAAAACAAACTTAAGGTCATTGACATTGACCCCGTTGATCGTCGATGCAAAAAGTGGGCAAAAGAGTGTCTGCGCGATGGCGACAAACCCAAATCAAGCGTCACGGATCATCAAAAAAATTTAGTTACCGAAATTTCGGATCGTCATAATTTCGCTTGCCAGTCACCCATCAGTCGCAATTTTCAATTGGTGATTTGTGACAACACAATTGAACCATCAGCACCCACTGCACTGCAAGACTTCAAATCGATTCGAATCTACACAGTCGATAGCTAACGGCTTCAGAGAATTAACGGCTCACATTTCTCATCATCGAAGAATTAAATAAAATTCCAGATTTGCGTTGTGTGGTTTAACGTCGACTAAAATGGCGGAGGTAGAAGTTGACCGTGACCCCATTTTGGAAGTCAATGCTGAGCAAGAGGAAAGTCAATCCGATTGTGAACCCCACGCAGCAATAGTTAACCCACTGGTAAATACAATTTATTTTATTCAATTAAGATGGTGACATATTTCTGTAGATACTTTTTGACTTCGAGGCTTTGATTCCTGCTGCCGTGATCTTAGACGACTTAAAGCATGTAGTGTATGGATACAATTGCAATTAGACCCCTTGCATTTTCATTCTAGATTCTGAAGACAATCTTCGAATTCTTGTCTCTGCCTGAATTGAAGCAATGCCGTGAAGTATCCCGTGTTTGGTGTGATCTGACCTATCCAGGAGTACAAAATCAAGCTCGGGTCACATTAACCCATGAAATAGATTAACCCCTTCCAGCTATCCAAGTTCTTAAATTTTGTCAAAGAAAATTACAATAACCCAGAAGATGTAATCTTTAAGAACTATCAGCTTAAATTCCAAAAAATGACGGAAGCTTACAGGCTCAAGCCCAAGTCCCGTCTAGGCGAATTCATGACTACTATTGGATCTTCCATTGAGACCCTGCATTTGAACAGATGCAAAATGGACAAAGGGTCACTGGGTAGATTCATTGAGTCGAACAAATTTCCAAAACTGATTCATTTGATACTGGAAGAATGCGTATTTATTTTTCCGGAAGTGGAGGAGGGTGCAGATTTACCCCTGCTTCCAGACAGCCCTGTTTCCTGTACCAATAACATCCGTAAATTCACGTTTCATTCCGATACGAGCCAATTTGCTGAGCCGTTTGAGCTTCGGCACTTTTGGGCCATGTTTCCAAGCCTCACGGTAAGCTAAAGCTTTAAATGGCGAAAAATCGAAACACCGTTCTATAGTTCAGCTATAATTTCTACCTGTATATTCTCAGGATTTATGCTTAACGGATCTGACCACAAATCAGTCTTTAGAAATCCTGGACTCGGCTGTGGAAATTCGTCGAACTACCGGTCAACCCGTGAAACTTGAAAAACTCAGGAACATCTTTGGGGACGCGTAAGAAACGATTCTACATAGTGCAATAAACTAATTAGCTCTTCTAAGGACAATAACAACCGAATTATTCGATTTCCAGACGATACTCTCTTCGAAGAGTTCCGGAAATTCTGCTCAACCGTCTCTGCAACACGGGATTCCCGTTGACCCTGCTTGAAGTTGACATCGGTGAGAATATCAGTGAACCGGAGTTTGAGCAATTAATCCGTTCGTTTGCTGGTACCCTGGAATCTTTGGTGATTTGGCGTGGTCTCCTGGCATACAAAATCCAAGGTTTTCCCTACGGCGTCAATCTTTCAAGCCTTCGCCATCTCCGAATTCCTGAAAATTGCCTCCAAGACATGACTTTCGTCAAATACATGCGGAATCTTATCAGCCTAACCGTGCTCCAGTGTGACCGGAGACCAAGTGCTTATCAAACAGATTTATTCCAGAATCGGTTGGAATTTGAACAAGGCGGACAGGAATTGACTCCATTGACCAGTGTCAAATTCTTCAAAATAGAGTATGCCATCACGGAAGAAGACATCAAATTTGTTCGGTGGCTCTTCCCAAGTTTGCTCAAGCTCTCAGCTTTCGTCGGAAATCAGTTTGTGACGCGCCAGTATTATTAAAGCTTGGACTAGGTTCTATTGCTTCTATGCTTCGTTATTCATTCAAGTTAGTTCGAGTTAAAATCTGTTGAAAGTTTAGCAATATAAGTCCAAGTTTCGCCATTAGCCAGAATTATGTATGCCACCGTTACGAAATTGCGGGCACCCGAAAGAAAATAAACCTTTATTGTTTCCAATTATGTATAGTGGTAATAAGATCCGCTTCTTTCGATAATTTAGGAAGGTTTGCTAACGTTAGAAATACAGAGGTTCAAGGTCAAGGATCAATTAGATAATTACGATTTCGATGCCAAAATGCCAATTAGTTTTATGCAAAGCAAGGGCTAGACCTTGCCACGAAATACGCGGCTATCTCAAGTGGTAGGAAATGCAAGTCCAGAATTGCCGGGAATTCCGTATTCTGCTCCGTTGTCATTTCATTTCACTTGAGTTTGACGCTGACACCAAAATAGTGCGGGCGCCGGCGGATCCATTGCAATTCCAGTTTTGGGTTTTGGTCAGAGGTGACAGGTCAAACGTAACCAGCATTACATTGCCTACCTTATACGTGAGTGCGGTCAACTCAAGGTGGACAGCGGAAGGTGAGGAAGATTGATTTTCTTGCATGTGTTTTACTTGGCAATTGGCATGCATCATGTATTATGTGTCATGCACATGCAACATAACATGGAATTCGGGACTTTTTAATGTTTAATTTAATTCAATTTTTTGCTGATTATTCTAGGCATCAGGCGGAAATAGACCCATCCACCTGAAGTACTAATTAACTTGGAATCGGACGTCGAAGGTATGAATCAAAGACTTGACCGAATCTTATGCTTGCAAACTTTCATTTGTGTCATTAAGTAACCATTATTGTTGATTATCAATTTTATTATCATTCAGGTCAGGCAGGATCCGTCATTTGTGATTGGAACAATATGGGCACTCGCACCTACCTCTACCAGCAGTATTTGGAGAGCAACTTAGGAGTTTCTTTCAAAGGGCAAGGAAAGAAGTGGGATACGAAAGAAGATGGTGAGTAACCTTATACGGGAAAATTAATTGAATTCACATTTATCGAATTGATTCGATAAATAGTAAGATTTCGTTCTGATCAGAGGAAATCTGACTTTTTCAGTCGTAAACTGAAATACATCTTAATTAGTGTTTACTTTGTGTTTCAGTCGTTGATGTGGTTGAGTCCATAAAGGCCTGTAAGAATTTGAAATATTTGGAGTTGGAGGGGAATACGCTAGGCGTTGAGGCAGCTAAAGAAATTGGAAAAGCTCTGGAAAGTAAACCCGAGTTGGAGATTGCACTTTGGAAGGACTTGTTCACTGGACGTCTCAAGGATGAGATTCCCAAAGCTTTAGTAAGTATTATTAGGACATGTGAAGAGCAAAATATTAAGTGATCTTGCCGATTCAATTGCTTGTGCCTTTTTATAGAAATTCCTTTTTGCTGGAGTGGATTTGGCTGGTGCAAGAATTCAGCGTTTGGATTTGAGCGACAATGCCATTGGACCTGTTGGAATGGCTGGACTTGCTCCATTTTTTCAAACACCGAGCAGCTACTCTATTCAAGAGCTGCTTGTCAACAATCAAGGCTTGGGACCTGAAGGTGGATCTGTGAGTGTTAAATTTGAACTAATCTCAAGTATCTATTTCTATTAAGCTTTCGTTTTTATGTAACTGCTTAATGTTAAATATACACTTTTGAATTCGCAGACTTTCGCCTCTTGCCTTGTTGACTTGTTATGAGATGAGCTGTGCAGCAGGAGATCACTTCCAGCCAAGGGTATTTGTTTGCGGAAGGAACCGACAGGAGAATAAAGGTGCAACGAAGTGGGCTAAATTCTTTAGTGTAAGGCTTACATACCTTATTTATGACTATAAATAATCGTACTACTGACTCAAACGCGTTTTCTAATTTCTCAGACGGTTGGATCATTAGAAGAAGTCCACATGCCTCAAAATGGAATCAATCCACCTGGAGTGAAAGCTCTCTCAGAAGCATTCAAGAAGAATCCAAATCTCCGCGTCATTAATTTGGAAGACAACACTGTGCGAGCTGATGGAGCAAGAATGCTAGCTGAAACTTTACCAACACTGCATTATCTCGAAGAGCTCAACCTTGGAGACTGCCTACTCAAGAGTTCTGGAGCCAGAAGCATTCTCGATTCAGTCCAAGGTCTCACCACGATCCAAACTGTCAACTTGGCTTCGAACGAAATTCTCAAACAAGCTGGAATTCATGCCGCTTCCATTCTACGAACTTTGCCCAATCTAATGAACGTCAACCTTAGTGAGAATGAATTTGGAATCGAAGGGGTTGAAGAAATTACACGTCTTCTGCCAAATGTTAATGTTACCATCGAGTAAGTCTAATTACCTAGGTTGGTTATTTTAAGGTTGTTCTCGTAATTTGCTCTTAATATGTAATTTTATTTGTTCCAGGGATGATTCTGGAGAAGGAGACGAAGAAGAAGAGGAGGGGGACGAAGAAAATGCAAACGAGAGCCGATGATTATGCAGAAGATGTGAGTTCAGAGGAGGAGGGAGAGCTGTCAAATGATGAGCGCGGCTCCGAACTCAATACCAGCCAAAGCCAAGATACAAGCATAATTGAGCCTAAAGTTTCATCGGTAGATTTGGTAAGTCCTAAACAAGTTCTGATAAAACAGTACAACTTTTATGTGATTGAATTGTACTAACAATTAATCATGGTTACTAGGACCAGGAGGTAGAGCTCTTCATGCTTCAGCCTACAGTCGAGAATTACCAGAAGCTCAGGCCCGACCCTGTCCAGCGCTTGGTTGATGGTCTCAAAAAAAATGTAAGCAATAATTTTCGTTGCATGTGTAAATATGAATATGAATATAATATAATCTCTATAATCAAAACAATTATTTTGATTTTGATCACAGTATACGGAATACAACAATAGTATCCGATATCCAGAAGCTTGCATTTGGGCAGCCATCACTGTATCTCAGCTCAAAGGAATTGAGACTCAGCAGTGCTTTGATACGCTACTCATGGCATCTTTACGGTCAACCAACTCCAATGATTTCGTTACCACTCTCCTTACCACCATGGACTTTATGAAGGTTTGGTGATAGATATATTCTTGGCCTTTAGAACCCTCATAATTTGCTGAATTCATTGATAATTTTAATCCAGCCCAACTTCTCTTTTCGTATTACAGCCGGAAAATAATAAGTCCCTTCGAGCCAACGCGTACGGATGCTACCATAACAGCCTTGAGTAACTTCCTAGCTGAGCAGCCGGTACCGGTCATGGTTTTCCAGTGCATTCGTTTCTTTATGACAACGTAAGTATTTGGATACTTGACTAAAACATTTCACGATTAATTGCTAGCATTTTTCAATACTAAATTCATCAATTACATTTCCAAATAGTGGACTTCCCATGAAGTACCGTCAATTCAATTTGGCCAACCTCAGCCTCCTCCAAGTCATCGAAGACCGACTCGGTGTTTGTAATCTATAATTTTTTAAAATCTTGTTTTTAATTTTAAAGGAAATCTGTGTTAATCTAAATCTACAGTGCACGTTGTAGCGCCAGTACCTACTGGGAAAATCTAATTGAGTTAAGGGTACAACTATTTTCATGTTACCCAAACAGCTGTTTGAGAATTAAATATAAAATCGGAAATCAGAAGCAAAAGAACTTAAACAGCTTAAATTCTTAGCTTGAATGCAGCGGTTGATCTAGATCCAAAACATTGAGAGTATCATAATCAAATCCGTAAATATCCACCAGTAATTTGATTCGTTTGGAATTCAGAGAATAGAAGCTTCGGTAGGCGTTAGCTGTAGGCGTGCTGCTCTTCATCGTAGGGCCCAGTCCGTAAAGTACGAATTCCTTCAAACCCATGATTTGTACTCGGTCGTTGTAATTGATCAAATTCTTTCTCTCCAGCCTTTGCTTAGCAATTCCATCCTTCGCGTGGCTCAGGGTCATTTGATAGTCGATGGCTAGTTTTTCTTGAAGCAGAGAATAAAATTTATTCTTGAGCATTCTAGCCAATGTCCGCGTTAGTTTGATGATATGATGCGAGAAGTGTTCTCGAATCGTTTCGATAACTTCGAGGAACAGGCGCGTGATGAAGAGGAGCCTTCGGGAGTGCTGCAATCCAGTCGGATTTCCGGTTCCGCCGTGACCGAGGGTTTTCTCCTGTAGGTAGACTACCGTGTATTTGTAGAAGATCAGAGCGGATACCATCATTTCATATTCTTCCGAGGTAAGTGATGCGTATTTCCTGAAAGCGTTAAGTTCGAATTATTGGTCAAATCTTAAATTGCATACCTATACTTAAATGCCTGACTTTTTTTTACTTACAGGAGCGGGCTGGCCGGTAATATCTTTAAAGACAAATCAGGTTGAATATGAAGAAATCTTAACTTCGTCGTCAACCAGCTTCGAATTTCGGTAACCAGTCGAATGCCTACATTCAACTCGGAGGGTACTCAAGTAAAACTCGATAATGTCATCGATTTCTTGTGACTTTGGATGCTGCAGTGCCAGGATCATATGGCTATGCTTGCAGCTTCCATACCCAATATATGGAACCTTGAATCTCCGGAAATCGCCTTCGTTAGTCAACCGAATTTTGTTTCTTTCTCCTTCAAACTCCTTGCGGAATTCGACACCCAATACTTGTGATAATTCCGGCCGTTCCTCCAGGTCGCCGAAATATGGTCCGACAGTTTGGCAATCAATGCAGTTCGTAGAGTGTCGAATAAGCTGTGCAACGATACGAGAATAGTCTTTGTTGCGCTGATCTCCATCTTCTTCTGAATTCGTCCCTCCATTGGTATCCCGGCGTCGGACATGATTCAGAAAGAAGAGGCTTCCGCTACTGTCATCTTGTTCCAACTGCAGGAGGTCAAAGGAATCTGGAATGTGGTCAGGGGAAGCGTTACTTGGATTCGGAGCTGCTACTCTTGGGAGGTTCTTATTCCGCAGTGCACGGATGCTTACATCATGACTCTCTGAAGCTAGAACTAAAGGATCTTGAGTACCAGAACGCTTCTTTCGATGATTTATATTTTGCACTGGATTCGGTAAGTCCAATACCTCACGTTTCTTGGTTGCAGCAATGGATATTTCGGACAGATTGGTCGCATGACTCGTTGTGACATTCAAGCTAAAGTTATCTGGGTCGCGGGTGTTTGGTTTGCAAACATGGGATTTGAAAGGACAGGTGCCCAGGATCCACTCTGGAAAGTCACAAGCATCTTCTTGGCAGAGCTCTCGTTCTATTATGGATTTGTGGTATAATTTTGGGTCGTAGGTGGTCCATTCCACGACGATATGTGAGTTTTCGTCTCCTGCAAATTTCAAAATTATGAAAAAGGTTCTTAAATTATGGCGAATTGTCGTTTACCTCAAATAAGCCAAATTAAAGAAGAAAATCTCTTTTTCCGTAGAATGCCGCCTTAGCACGACATAGGACCGATTGAGCTTCTGGCCGAAATGGAAATGTCCACTGGGAAAAATGATCGTTTTCACATGATGGTCATTACTCTTTCGTGTCAGCACGGCTTGATTCCGCTCGTAATCTGGAATGCCCTCTACGTCTTCCGCCCACTTGTAAGTCGAGTAACCAGCTTCCACGTTTATATTCTGTAGTAAATGCGGAATTTCCATGAAATCAGGACGATTTAGCTTGAGCACCGCTTCTTCAATGGCGGAAAAATCTGCTTCTATGCCGTCTGTGACGGCGGAAATGCTATTCACAAGGAGAAGCGCTGCCAAGGCGGTGATGCACGACATTTTTCGTCTGATTTTTGACGCCTGTTGCTTCGAAATCTGTTCGTACTGTGGCTATGGCATATGGCTACGTAAGTTAAGTTCGCAAGAATTCCTCGTAATTCGGTGTTTAGGCAATCATGCAACTACCAAGAAATTTGTATGCAATTAGAGAGCGTTTCGTTTTGTTTTTCAGACCCACATTTGTTTATTAAACTAATTAAGACTAAAAACTAAAGTAAAAGCTACGACTATAAAATAAGAATAAGGTACACATTTATGATCAATTGATCACTATGTATTTTAAATTATGGCATAGCGTTCCTAACCTATTTAATTTAAAAACAATGAGCTTGCCTTATTTGCTACAACGAGTAATATCACTGAAAATCTGCAATGAGTTTACAGTTCTTTGGTAAAATAGGAGCTTCCGCTTGGTTAGGTACATTTGGTTTCTCTTTGTAATTAATTGCGCTTTGTGAAGAGTTTTAAGGTACGAATTTAAACTGCATGTTTTTAATGAAGCGAGTTGATGACCTTAGCCACCTTCTCGACGGCAGGGAAGTCAATGATGGAGCGATGATTTCCTTCTACGGGGTGAATCATGACCTTCTGTTGGCAGACCTTGTTTAGGCTGTAGTCTTCACCGAGGGATTGAGCGGATCGGTTTCCAAGAGCCTTGATCAGAAGGGCCTTGCCTGCGAAGGTAGCTGTAGGCTGGTATTTGTCAACTGCGACCAATTTGAGGTAGAAGGACAGGGCAGCGTCCTTGATGTCTTGCAGGGGGACTTGAGGAATGACTGGGTGGAGGAGGGCAGCGGTCTTGTTGATACGGGCATCACGAGTTGGCAGTTGGATCATTTCTTTGCGAACCTGGATAGAGGAAGATAGCGATTAGAGATTTGCTATTTTACGGGTAACCAGTGACACTCGAAATTGTTAAAATATTTACCTTGAGGTATTCGAATAGAGAGGAACTGCATGAGGAAGGTACAGAGAGCATCAGTTTCGTTCTCTGACTCGTTTCCGGTGTGCTGTGACTTGTACTCTTCGGTTTGTGCACTGACATACTTGTGAGATCCGTCCAGGAAGATCAGGTCCTTTACCTGCAAAATTTGCAAAAATAATGGAATAAGGCTTCGGTTCAATATTGCAAATTATTTGCCGCGTAAGGACTTTAAGTATTTAGCTTACCAATTTCTTATCCTCCTTCTCGAGCTGAATGGCCATTTCCAAGGCGATGGTACATCCGTAAGAGTAACCAGCGAGTGTGTAGGGTCCCTTAGCTTGAACAGTTCGGATTTGTTCGATGTAGAATTTGGCGAGGGATTCGACTGAGGTGAGGTCAGCTTCCTTGACGCACTGGAGTCCGTAGATGGTATTCTCAACCTTGGAGGCGAGCTTTTCGAGAGAGCGAGTCACACCTTCGATGGGGTGGACGAAGAAGATGGTGTTTCCAGTCTTGGTTCCTTCGTTGAGCTTAACAATAGCCTTCTTGGGCATGAGGTCTTGGACGTAGAGCTTGATCTGGTTGGCGGATTCATCTTCGAGATTGATCATCTCGGGTTTGCTGTCCATGGAGCTGCGGCGAGATTGGGATTCGCCTTCAGCGGGTGTCTCAGCCTCTCCGGCATCAATTTCCTTGAGTCGGTTGAGTGTGAGCTGTCGGATTTCCTGCATGGAGAGAACCAGGTCGTAGTCTCGTTCAAGGGTCTGCTTGACTTCGACACCCATCAAGGAGTCCATGCCGAGTTCGGCGAGGGAAGCGACTCCGTTGATGTTGGAGACATCCTTCATTCCCAAGACGTGAGCAACGGCTTCGACGAGGGTGGTCTTCTTACCACCGTCCTTCTTTCCGCCCTTATCAGCGAGAACCATGGAGGCAACGGTGGCCTTGGGCTGTTGGAGGAAGGTGTCCAAGGCGTTGAGGCAGGAGAGAATGCGCTGGGGCAGGGTTCCACCAACAACGGCTTCATTTCCGCCCATGTGGTCAGACACGACTCCGACATCTCCGATAGCACCCCATTGGATGGAGAGACCGGGGAGTCCGTCCTTCTGGCGAAGTTCGCAGATGCGCTCCATGGCGGAGTTGGCAAGACCGTA
>VNWX01001793.1:0-14012 GCA_009869905.1 Ceratophysella communis | reverse complement strand
TCACGTTAATTGGATGAAACAACAATTTAATTTAAAACTCTCAACTAGCCAATACATAACGTACGATTAATTCAATTCATAATCAAGTTGCCAACGGAGATCCGTTACATTTTGTTATGCAGACAATAGTAATGATTTGAAATTCAAACAAATTTTGGTAGAATCACTCCGTTTCGTAACGAGGTCAAACGTAACCCTAAATTATTACAAAATTATACAAGACGTTATTACATACAACTCTGACCTCGGTTGAGTGTCATTTCAAAGTTACTGTCCAGTTCCAGTGTCGGAGAGTCAAGTCGTCAGTCGAAAGGTCTTCCTTCTCCAAGTGTCCAGCGAGTGTTCTGCGAGTTGTATCTCAAATTATTAAGCGTTCAAAGGGTTTTAAAAAAGTCGAACCGGAAAGAGTGAATGCGAGCAAAGATGGATATGTTTGGTCCATTTGTGGCCGGAGATGAGTTTGTCGGACAGTTACCTGGAAATTCTGGAATGGCTCGCTTAGTACAAACCAACGACGCTCAGTCTCCAATGCAGCTTATATGGGCTCCAGGGAAAAAGGATAGAAGAAGTCGAAGTCAGCGTGGTGGGACCGAAATTACGACGCGGGTCACTACAGTCCAGAATCTCTACGATGGACTTTGCG
Organism: Ceratophysella communis; assembly: GCA_009869905.1. NCBI lineage: Eukaryota > Metazoa > Arthropoda > Collembola > Poduromorpha > Hypogastruridae > Ceratophysella > Ceratophysella communis. The sequence goes on along the minus strand of VNWX01001793.1, from coordinate 13,369 downwards.
GAGACTATGTAAGTTTTTAAAGTATTCGCTGCCCGGTATGCCTTCGTAATACAATGGATTATTTTGTGACCTTCACCTCAGGTCAAACCAATGAACAAAGAGTTACAACTCGGACAATTAGTTGAGCATGAGAACGGCCAAAAGGGCGAAGTGATTGGTGTGGATTGGATTGCTACCGTGGCAGTTCCTTTGAAAAATGGAGTCGCCATGAACGTGCCTTTCTCCAAGCTGGAGCCCGTCACAGTAAGTTTCGCTGGGGGAATGTTAGTCGGTGTCTAGTAACCTGTTTAACATATTTAATGAAGTAATAATTATTTTCCAGGATTTTTACAAAGGCGAACGAGTCTATCAAAGTGGTTGGCTTGGAGTTGTCACTCGTGTAATTCACGAGTATCGGATGGCCAACCGATTTGGCATCCATTGTCAATTTATTATTCGAAACGGACTCACGGAGATACCGAATTTCGATTTCCCTATTTCCAAAAGCTACACACTTCGGAATGGTCAACATTTTGAACTACCACCACACTACATGGAGGACATTTTATGGATCAATCTGGAGGACTCACAAAGGCTTAGACTCCGTGAGCCTAACTGCTACAAAGACTTCAGGGTTTTGGATTCGAAGGTAAGTTTGTATTTATTAACGAACTAGTCAATGGCCGAGCAAAGATGGCAATTCGCTAAAGGTCAGCCTCATATTCTCACAGATTTTGAAGGTCTGCGTGACCTGGATAGCGAGACTCCCAGAAAGTACCGAACCAGAACCAAATGCTGAAATAACCGGAAGCGACTTGGACGATGTCGCCCACTTCGATACCTCTGGTATCGCACACTGTCTAAAGGTCAACTACAGTTGCTTCACAGAGCCGATTCCTTTCAACCCTCCGCAAGAGTATCCGATAATGAAGCGACGTCGTTGGAAGAAGGAACTCATTTCAAGGCTCTTCAGGGATGAGCCCATGGAAGTGGAAGACAACGACACAGACGACGAAAAGGAAAACAGCCCAGCTCGTGAACCGAACTTGTCAAATGGCTCCATTGACCCACGACTTCCCGAGAAGGCGATAAAAGGGAAACTCGCGGACGGGGACATTGTGGACGCACTGCATTTACTGCAGGTGGCCACCGTAGCCTGGGAGGTAAGACATATGCATAATACCTAGGTATGCTTGACCGGTAATTCTTTTCAATATCCTAATTTTGCTTTCTCATTTTCCTAGAACCACACAAGGTCAGAGGTGATGTCCCGTGACCTGAAGAGACTCAGCGTAAGACCTTGCCAACAGTTTCGGCAATTTGTCCAGTTGAAAGGGTCGTGCAACCCGGACTTATCCCACGGAGTGACGGTCATGCGGAATCTAGAATCCGGTTACGTGCAAGTCCAATGGTACACGAGGACGCGTGCGGACTGGCCCGCACTGGAACTCAAGGGTGAGGTCACAGTAGTCGAGGAACATCAAATTGAACCACATCCCGTGCTGGGCGGCATTAAGATCGGGGAGCTCGTAGTGTAAAAATCACTGCCGTCCCACGTACTACCTCAACAGAAACCCAGCGAAAGCTATGCTTTCACTATTCAGATTCGGGATCGTAACCGAAGTTGACGTGTCCACTGGAGCGGTAAGTCAGTCGGAATTTCGCCCTGGTGTTCCGGTAACCAGTAGTAGGTAATGCGTTTCTCGGTTCTCGTTTCCAATCAGGTCATCGTAAATTCCGTGAGCGGTAGAGAATATGTGATTTGGCCAGATGATCTTCTGGTCATACCTGCATTAGGCACAACCATCCTACCGCCTATTCCACCAGTGGTAGTCGACCCCATGCCAAAGTTACCGAATTGCGGAGCTGGTGGAGACACTGGTTCAGATACTGGGGCTTCGCAAGAAATCAGAACTTCTTTCTCAGCTGCGTTCCAGCTTGCCTATCAGCGCGATATAGATCTTCTTCAAAGCCCGAATCATGGCCTGCCTCCAGGCACACTAATACGAAAATTTGAGGACTCAGCGGTAAGTCTCTACGAGCAGTGACTATTTTCATTTGCCACTTGAATTTGGACGTATTTGGTTTTCATCACAGAACATGTTCTGCATGCTTGTGATTGGACCAGCCCGTACACCATATGAAGACGGATGCCTCTACGAGCAGTGACTATTTTCATTTGCCACTTGAATTTGGACGTATTTGGTTTTCATCACAGAACATGTTCTGCATGCTTGTGATTGGACCAGCCCGTACACCATATGAAGACGGAATATTCCTGTTCGATATAATACTACCAGTGACCTATCCACTCGAATCACCAAGCTTCTTGCTCAAGTCCACCTTTTGCAACCTTATTTCATACAACGTGGATCACAGATCGATGGTAAACGCTCCGTTTTTGACGGGATGGACCGGAGTTGATAAGTGGCATTCAGGATGTACTCTTGCCGATGCGATCGTTTCCGTTATACGTACGAAATTTTCACCATTATCTCTTTCCGAGGTCACAACTGAAAGCCATGCTTATTATTTAAACTAATGATAATTCACAGGCACAATATTCGTTCCTGAACCAGCCGAGAACGCGATCAACACACAGTGCAGACGCTACGTACTGGTTCCCGAGGTCTCTGGTGAAACACCGGCAACCCCTGACCTCAACCGCCGAGGTCAATTCAACTTGATGGTTCAGATCGAAGTTTGGGACTCGTTGATTCGGATGGCATTTCGTCCAACATGGAAAGATGGCTACTGGAATGACGTGATCAAAGCCCATCTCAAAGACGTGTTTCCAAGAGTAGTTTTGAAAGCTCTAGCATTTATTCAGGCTGCGGACACGAATGCAAGTAAGTCAAGCCTTTCATTAAATATTCGATCCATAGCTTTGATTTGTGGGAATTTCTGCATATAAGTTTTCAAATTTCCAGGCTTCAAGACGAATTTAGCACGAGTGGGCTACAGTGTTCCAATACCGATTCCAGAAGGATTTTACAAGGCTGTTCAGAGTCGGATTGCACAACTTCGTACTATCCTTTCAACTGGAAAGACTCCTGATCCTCATTCCTCGCAAGCTATGCCCTCGGCGTAAAGCTCGAATTTAGAACTGGTCACACGTCACACTTCTGAACACGTCGTCAAAATAAGTGAAATTGTTAACTGTTCTAAATTTCAAACGCTTAAGTTATATTAATGAATTAAAAATGATGATTTATNAAGTTATATTAATGAATTAAAAATGATGATTTATGAAACATACATAAACAGAAAACAGTTCTATTCAATTTATTACACATAAATAACAACTATAGTTCAGGTAACAAAACTTAGAAATAGTAAAACTACACCTACAGATCATTTTCTAGTTTCTATAACCGCACCAGAATCCTCGATCACAGCATGAGTCATGGGTACCGATAGGCCAACCCCGAAAATTGTTCCCAAATCTTACTACTGAAACAATTCGTAGGTGTCATGGCCGTATGAGCTCTCCGCTCGGCGAAGAGTTGCGTTCTGTTTCTTGGGAATAATAGTTTTGAGCCAATTCCAGAGCGGACTTTGGGGAGCAGTGCAGGCAGGCTTGTGACAGGTAGCGTAGCCGGAAACGCCTGGACGCAACCGAGCCTTGCACATGGATTCAGGAACAACCGTGTCTCCGGATATACATTGAACTATTACTTCCTGGATGCCTGTGGGGCATGTCATTAATGCATTTGGTTAAGTAAACGTCGATCTATCGATTTGCTATTGTACCTAATTGTTAAAGGTTGCTCACCGGAACCGCAAGATACGGAGCAGTCTGATAGAATTTTTCTCCATTCATAGAAGCTGCCTTCCATCGGCTGCATTTGCCAAGCTAGCGAATTTCTTGACGGCAGCTCCTCAGTCTCAGCCGTCGGATAATTGCTAGAGTCGTGTTCTAGCGACAGATCACGGTCTCCATGGTGTGTTTTTGAACTGAGCATATGATATTGAGCATCCGCTTCTGGAATGACCACTGGACGAGAAAAGTCCACACCGCATGTCGAATCTATGGGTCTTCCAATTACTGGCTTGAAGTATTCTGCATATAACCGAACAAATTACGATAATCACCTATTTAAGGAATTATCCAGATTAAATTCATAATAATAAATCATTTACGAACGTGGTTGAGACGAGAATCCTTCAACTAAATCCCGTAAACTACTCTGATCCAAAACAGTGTCTCTCTGAGGTTGATGCCAACTAGCATGACGCTTTCTCCGATGAAAAATGGATTCAATCTTCCCAAATAGTTTCGAATTGATTCGATACGTTGGAGTATCATCTTGTCCGAAATCCTAGAATTTAAAAGGGATAAGTACCACTTATTGTATTTAAGTTATCGGAAAGCTTATCTTTACGACCGACAAGGGCTACTTACAATGCACTTTCCACCTAAACAATAAGCCTTTTTATTGGGCTCTCCTCGAGAGCAATCTGTTCCAGCTGGAAACCAGCCCTCCTCACCGTTCACCATATAAAATCGGTAGGGCAGTGTCAGGTCTTGGCATCCAATTCGTGCAAGGCCGGTCGGCATCATCTGGAACAGGTAAAGCAGGATGAAGATGGTAAAATTTTTAGCAATTTTTCAATATTTTTACGTGTGTAAAATTGTGAACCTTTTGTTGCAGATAATTGCATTCCAATTCCAGAAAGACCCGTGACTTTCTCTGAATATTTAGTACAGATGCGTGTGGCATATTCAAATGCCGTTTGTAGCCGTGTACAGCCGTTGGTAAGTATCTGGGAAAAAATTAGATTAAGTGCTGGTCAATAAAAATTTAGTTCGCTTCAGATCCCTTGTGCAATTCGCTGAATTTTAGATCATTAGCTTGCATAGAGAGAGAAACCCTTCTATAGCCAGATTTCATGTACATAATCCTTGTAGCCGGAAGCTGAAAAAGGAAAAGCTTACGAACCGTTGTTTTATCCGGTTTGCAGAGGCGAACAGAAAGAGCGAGTCCTGAGCAGAGACTTTCTCCAGCGTTACACTTTCGCTCAACCAACTCGAGTCCTTTTCCAGGGGCGAGGCAAGTAAGCTTGCAACTGCTCTGACTTTCCCAATTTGTCCAGGCGGACTTTCCGCCTCTGTAGCTTCCAGCGATTCCAGTTCCAGGACTGTCAAACCAGGACTTGGACTTGGCTTCGCCAGCTAAACGACTTTCACAGATTTCGTCAGATAAAATGAAATGAGAGTTGGAGTCACAGCTGAATTCCTGGGAAAATACCACGAAACAGCATCTATTAATCGGGATTCCGAGTTTCTGACCCTAACATCAATTATAGCTGCTAACCTGGCATTTCCCAGCAACACAATGGGTGAGAGCGGTTGGTAGTGAGGTCAGTTTGCAAGCAGTTCCATCTGGAAAGCTCCAGCCTCTGCTTCTTGACCCGGTTCGCTGGCCGGTTTCGCACCACACGGAACAGGCTCTTTCCGCTAATTTGTCAAATAGATCAAGTTTTATTATGCAATTATGCGCTAACACTATTTATATTGGTATAATTGATGATCTTCTTACGATCGTTTGTATTCGTCATGAACCCACGTCCTGTCAATTCTGTATCCACCGTGGCTGCTCGAGCACAGACTTCATGAGCATACTGGCTAACTGTCGTGCGAGGAGCACTTTGTGGGCATATCTACGGAAATTATTTAATTAATTAATTTGTTAAAAAGTAGAGTTCAAACTTTAATAAGTCGTTTGTACGCACCTTTTCTGTAGAGCAAGTCTTGTATCTTCGATCCAACCCTGAACATTGCATCCCTCCGTTTTCAGGCCTGCGAACAATTGTAATCGGAATTTTAACCTTCAATTGTTTGACTTAAACTGTTGTCTAACAGCATCATTTTGTTAGTCTACCTTGGACTATCGCACCGCCGAGCAGCTAGTCGGATCCCAATTGAACTCATGTCGATTCCGCCATCATCCGCGTGCAAACAGGCCGATGAGCAGTCTGTATAGGGCGACCATTTCCCCCAACCGCCGTCAAGAGCTTTTAGGGAAGAATACGCTGCTGTTTCACCGCTGTAACTTAGATGATTGAAATGAACGCTCTGCTCGTAAGACCCGAGTGAGTTTCCATATCCGGTCAGATGTGATTTTGCAACACACTTTCCAGCTCGGCAGGACTGTCATGAATACAAAAAAATGTGGTTTTGTAACTCGAACAGCGCAATTAATAATCGAATTGTCGGAGCATTTTACCATTTCGATGCCACAAGTGGTTCCTTCGAGAGCAGGATGGGAAGTCCATGTGTAGTGCTCACGGCGACAATGCAAATCTCGACAGACATCCTCAATTGGCTGCTGCGTAGCATGATAGCTACCGCGTCCGTATTTCAGAACACCTTGGGAAATTGAAATTTTGTTTAAAATTAGGTTCGTAATTGATTTAAGTTGATGAAATGAAATGTTTATACATTGACGATCAGCATCAAAGCGTTCTCCAGGCAGGCGTCCATCAGCATCATGGTCCAACCTGGACTCAGACGTCGCTCTGTCCAGCAGACACTTCGATTGCGGAGTCTCTAGGAACATGTCCAAGTAGCGCTTCGAACAACTCGACCAGGTAATTTTGCCAGAACCCAGTGTGGGTGACATGATGTGGCTGGTCGGATCGCAATCGTTGTCCGCTTGAACGCCGTCATGTCGCATTCCAAGACTAAAAAAAAANATGATGTGGCTGGTCTGATCGCAATCGTTGTCCGCTTGAACGCCGTCATGTCGCATTCCAAGACTAAAAAAAAAATACGAAAATGGTAAACAAATTTGCTCGAGTGTTTTATAGTAACGACAGCTGGAATCAAGCCAACTTACTTGTGTCCAATCTCATGAGCCACAACGTAGACAGATTCGAAATGTCTTCCCTCGTTGACCGTACAGGAGCTGGATCGTGTGCACATACCAGCCACAGGCGCCAGCCCCACGACCTGATTGGAAATCTTGCCGGATTGATGCACAACGTAGAGGTCAAGCCCGGTCAAAATAAGAGCGTGATCCCAATGCAATGGATCTGTGTCACTGGCAGGGTTTTCAGTCTTCTGCCACTTGCAGAAGTTGGTCAGAAAGCGGTCGATGTCGTAAGGACGAAGAAGCCCTGGTGGGTCCACCGAGAGCACTTCCAGGCGTTTGAGTACAAAGTCCACTCGATGACCCAGAGAAGGGTCCTGATAGAGCAATTGTACTGCGTTGATCATGGCCAGAACAATCCGCGTCACTTCGGCCTGGGTGTCTTCCGGAAAGTTTGTCTGCATGTGTTTGTAGAGGTCTTTGTCCACGAAGACAGCCGTTTCAATTGTGAGATGAGTTGGCTCCTTCCCAGCCTGCATTTTGGCTTGCGAGATGGTTGAATGGGCCATGGCCATGATATCAGAATCAAGAGATGAATGCCAAGGCTCATCAAAGATCGTGTCATCCCCGCGACCCTTACGATCTGTCGATACCCATGCCTTCCTCGTTACCGGAGCATCGGCCTTCGTGGTAGTCGTATAACTAGCCGATGAACTTCCGGTTCCGGTAGTGGTATTGTAAAAATAGTTGCCAGAATTGGCGAAGCTGGACCAGCGTGAATTCACGCGCGGCGAAGCGTCAGTGGAATAAAATGGCGCCGTGGCAGAAACGGAGGAACTGTACTTCCCGTTAATGTTTCCGTTTCGGCTGAAAACCGAGTCATCTCTGGCTGGTGAGCTCTCATAGAAAAGAACACCCTTTGGCCAGTAATCCGTAACTGCTGTTTGCTGACTTGCGTCATGGTAAGAATCAGCCGCGGAGTACTCCGTGGTTTCACCGCGGCTACTCCGATAAGAATCTCGGTGATAAGCATTATTGGGCGGAGACGTGGTCCGGTATTGCAGCCAGTATGAATCAGGCGAGATGCTGAGCGGTTTGTAATGAAAGCGATCTTCTCCTTCGACCGAACCATGACTTCGTTTGAACCTTTGTTTTGCAGCCACGGCCTCATTATCATTAACGGACTTGGCTCCGTGTGCACAGGTTGGGGCGGAAGTGCTGGGTGGTTTGGTGGCCGAGGTTGACAGAGAATCACGGAGCCGGTAATTATAATGATCTTCCGCATTGTCTCTTCTCCAAATAAAATGCTCGGTTGCGGTAGGGTGCGTGCTCCCATTATTAGTGGACTTCGCGTGAGTTTGACCCATTGCCAGGGCTTGGAGTCGGGCTGGGACTGGGTGAATGACATAGTGGTGAGATGGGTCCTCCGCCCCGCCGATTATTATTCCCTTCTGTAAACAGGAAAACAATGGGATATTTTTACTGTTTTTGTAGGGATGCATTAATCTTATTATGCGTATTATTTCAGTAAATGTTGCATCGTTACCAATTTTTCCGTTTTTAGCGGAGAAATGAGTTTGTTAGAGTAGAGGAGAAATATATAAAATCAAATTCAAAATGCGATATTTGCTAATGTAAGATCGATATTCAATACGAGAATCACACAAACCCCACAATGAAACTGTAACTATCATCTCGTATCTCGACAGAATCTATAAGGAAATTTTCGGCAACTGCCAATTCATTAGCATTTACTTTAATTTTTTGTCCAACGTTAAATACTGCAAAACTCACTTTAAATTGTTTTGTAGCTGTTTTCAACAAATCGATATCTTAGTTGCCAATATCAGACATTTTTATTACACTGGTAATCTGAATTCTCTATTGAAATTATTCTGTATGAAAGTATGTATGTATCCCAATATTTTCCTGAATATAAACGCATGGTTTCAGTATCGGTGGTCATCCGAAGTGAAACCGAAAGATTAAACCTGATTAAATATTTCCGGAGAACAAGAGAAATGCATCGTCGTTAGTTTTTACTATGCATTTCATGTTTTTATTTTGTATTTTCAGTGAACAATGCAAGAGCGTGAGACGCCAACGTCCTCAATCCAATCCGGCTACCAAACTATTTAACTACCTTCTATCTCGTAATTAAACTACCTTTGTCCACTCTGTCCACTACAATAGGTACTCTAATCATGAGACTTTAGATGGAATAAACTATGAAGAGTTATTTACGTTTGCCTCAAGCCTGCCATTATGCAGGTAGACTTTCAAGTGCAATAGCAAAGGAAATGCAATCAGCAGCGTCTTTTAGTACTTTGCCTGTCTGTCATCGTCTTCCCGTCGTCAGAAATGGACAGGACATTAAACTTGGATTAAAAGGGAAACTGAAGCTCATGTCCACAGGATTGATGGCTCAATGTTTCTAATAATAAAATTACAAAGTACTGTAGAAACGCTCGAATGGAAACTAATTTCTCTCACGGAATTCCAATAAAAATGAAAGTCAAAGCCAGACTTCACGGAGAGAATACCTAACACGTAGACCACATGTACGCGTGCATGTCAATCATCTCTTTTTATAGTGTAATTTAAAGCGTTGAAATTTGCGTATTTTGCGTTAAAAATCTAAAAATAGCCGGCTAAAAATACAACACATATTTACTCGTTAATTTGGTTATTTTAATATTTAAAATTTCAATTTTCCTATAATATTAGTTCAGGTATTATTCTTTGAATCGGACGATCTATTTGTTTCTGTTTCAAGAAAATAAGAGCTCCTTGAGTAGTATACCCATGTAAAATACTGAAGAGAAAGTTTTGTAAATAATAATTGTGTTTTACCAGGGGTGTTTACTTATGGGTGTTTACCATGGGGTGTTTACTTCATGCTTTCTCCATTGGTGTTTACCGCGTAGGTCTTAATCCTTACCGTGACCGTCCCGCTATGAACTGTCTCGCTATGAATGGTCGCGTCACCATCGAGTACACCCATGTAAAATACTGAAGAGAAAGTTTTGTAAATAATAATTGTGTAGATAAATGTCTCTAAAAGCTGAACTCATTTACGGAAATGACAAGAAACAGCCTTGTACGTCGTTGTAGATATTCAGGAAGGCTATGAAGTCAGTGCTCTGAGACTGTTCTTAAGTTAAGCTAAATTGAGGCATCTGCCTTAACGTTCCAATTAAGAAACTCACCAAGCCGTTACAGAGATCCATAGCCACACGACCAGTTTTGAGCTCATCTTGGCCATTGGGCAGTGATGGTGCAGTAGGGGCATGTGAAGCACTTCCGTGGTAGAAGCATCCCAACTGCCGCTTCACAATGTCATCTGACAGAACTTCACTGTGATTCTCGTGCCGGAACAAATGCACAAAGTCATTATTCCGCCAGTTGATCAGATTGCGGTTTAATGACAGATGCAGCTTGAACTCACGACCTAGCCCAGACAGTTTGATAATCTTCTCGGGCTCTGTTTCAGCGTCAGTTGAGGAACTACGAAACTGTTCAGAATTTCGACTGGAAACAGGCTTTCGGCCATTTTTGTTATCCGGCTTCCGTCGAAGTTTTCTGTGGTAAATTTCTGGCGTTATGATGTCCAGGATTGGCACTGAAACAGCAAAATAGAAGTTCATTACTACCAAGATTTAGCATGCCGAAATTACGTAACGTTCGCCATGAAACTTGTTTAATTTAAATTTTTTCACTGCGATAGCCTGTTAAGACCATATGCTAATTACTTCATGAAGCTCGAATCAAATATTGGTACATAATTAGTGTCTAATCGGAATGAAACTTGATTTACGAAATGGATCCCTGTGAATCCGATTCTAACTCCGATTAAAAAGTAAGCCTGTCGAGTCGAATATCGCACAGCATTCCATTAATTTGTATTTTTGCGTATTTTTTTTTTTACACTTTTGCAATATCCGGTGTATTTCATTATTTAAATGCAGAGAAAACAATAAAGGCTCAGTTTACACTTGGCAGCCTCTTCACAGAACTGTGGATTAATATTAATTGTGTTTTAATAACATCTTATCCCTCGTGCCCCGCTGTTATAGTCTTCGTAGAGGCCACCTTGGGCTGGATTCCGAATCATTAATATTTATTACATAATTCAATGCAAGTATTCTCATCGTCAACGCGAGGACTTGAAATAAATCTTTCCTCACACGACATTAATGACATGGATTTGCAATTTAAAATTCAATTAGAATAGAACTGGCGATTCGAAAATGAATTAAAGCGTCGTATCTACCTGTGGCCTTAATTTGCATTTGATTGTGCCAAGGATCAGTGCTTTTATGGAAACGTCGTATACAATTTTTGGAATTCTGAATTCTTAATTTCAAAATTCCAAATTTAAACAGGTGTATAAGTAAAAAACAATTGTCAGTTATAAAGGTGTAAAATAAGCGTTCAGTCATATGTCATATTATACGAGAAAACTTATTGATGAATAAAATCCCTTTCATTTGAATGCAAATCGTTCAGATAATAGACACTAAAATTCCTTGTTTAGCTCACCAATCGTGCGAACTTATAGTCAGGTGTTCTTCTCGTCGGATTTATACTTCTTAACGTATTTTAGCTTGACAAATATCGAAGATTACTAATTATAGTTTAAATCCTTCTACTTGCTCTCGTATGTCATTTCAAATTCTATACTTGTTGGAGGCCTCCAAAAGTAATAGAAAAATTTGACTGTCATAATACCACACCGGTGGACAGAATGGAAATGAACTAAAGACGGCAATTATAGTTTTATGAACATGTACTTACTTAGCTTATTAATTGTGAGTTTCATGGAAGGGTGACATGGCGTGCGAAATTCAATTCACGCATAGGGCGGACGCAGAATTTTTGCTGTCCCGAGCATTTTGTTAATTTTTTTTGTATTCGCCGGCGATAAGTATTTATTAGGTTATTGTTAAGTAAGTCCTATAGTATTATGTAAATAGTTGCATTTTGGAGAACTGTACAATGTATCATAGCCCCTTCCGTGACGCTAATTCAAGGTTAGTTATGAATTCAATTTAGTCTGGAATCTGGAGCACCTTGACCTGGAATTTATTGTCGTGTTGGCTGGAAACAAGGTGGTGGTCTACTAAACTTTGTAATTCAATGCTGAATTGTAGTTGAAGTTCATCATGCATGCTTATTGCGCTTATATGTAAAATGCTGTTTTTCTTACCTTCTCGAGTTTTGTACGAGCTTCCGAATATATGCTGCACTTCATGTGGAGACAAGTCATTCCATATACCCTACAAACACATAAATCAAAAATTAACAAAGGGTGAAAGTCTTTTTCTGCAATGCTTGGATTTTCGATTTTATAAAATCAACGCCGCTCAAAATTGCCATAATAAATAAATACTGGGTTTACACAATGTCATAATTTGTAGGTGTTTAGTTGTAATTTATGTAGCATCGCATCGTCAAATGCAGTATTAGAGAAAATGGCGACATCTCAAATGCTGCTGCAAATGCAAATGACATGTAATATTTAAGTTGCGACTTGGGACATAGCCGATTGTTAACAAAATTTAATTGTTATTAGCTGGAAGCATAATCGGTATACGGCACTACCTAAAATAAACCTAAAGAAATTGCACCAGCTCGGGGCAAAACGTTAACTCTCGTTCCTTCAACATTTGTTATACTTGTTATTATTACTGACTCTGGTTTCCGGTGTGTTAGTTGATCATAATTGTTTGTCTGTTTTAACTTTTAACATTAGCAAACTACGCCCAAAGCAAGCACAGAGGCTACAGCCTACAGATACAATAAACCAGCACAATTCCACTTTCTCCCAAGACATATATCCCCTTGTACTGTCAAGCGGTATGTCAGTTATTATGTGTTTTGTTATGAGATACGGCGTTTGGCAGGTTATTCTTGCAACAGGAACTACAGTAGTGGCACTTACTTAATAATATGTTTGGTGTGGTGCCAGGAGGCCAGGGCAGACAATAATTTCATTGTTTCAAATTGTGAATGATCAAAGTTCGGCGTCTTTAGATTAAAGCGTGCAAATGTCGTTTGCACAAGTTACAAATTGTACAGCCTACGCACAAACTACACATAAACATTACCTGTCATCTCATTAGCCATTTTTATTGACAGCCCCTTGTTAATTGTTTACTAGTTTGACATGATACATGAATAATAGTGTGACTCAATGCCCAAACATGGATAACATGTGCTTTTCTTGTTCATATTCTTGCTGTTGTCCCAGATCGATGCATTATTTCATCGAGAATTTATTGAATTTGTTGAATTCGGTACGATAATCTATCTAGTCTAATTTTCATAAGTAGGGCATTACAAGCAAGAAATTTCAATTGTCTTCCTTGACTTAAATGCCTTTACAGTGTATACAGGGTTTTACATAGGGTTGTGAATTACAGTCGTCCGATAAATTTAGGAGATTCGAGAACTCGGAAACGGTACCTATATTGCATAGCAGGAGCTTTTTTAGATTAGCTTCAAATACTTTTAATTTGCGATAGGCGTTAAAATAATCAAGCTCATTCAAGCTAACGTTAATAACTAATAAA